>CAJPEX010001056.1:0-69213 GCA_905338405.1 Notodromas monacha
AGCTGCAAGGAAACGGATACCTTGTAGAGAAGGATCTTTCTCCATATATGGAGAAAAGAAAATAATCGCAATTCGTTTTCTGGGTTACAATGGGCACAGTGTCAGGAGCTGTCAATATCATCAAGGGAGCTCATTGGAAGTTGGAAGTTGTCAAAGATGGGCTTGCTACTAAGGAAGCGGAATTGGTGCTGAGGCTCTCAAACTTTTTCTGCATTTCCATGTGGGCAATGTTTGGCAGCTTGATGAGCATCTTTTGAAGTGGAGATCATCAGTGTTTCGACGAAAGTAAAGTTGTGATTCATCAAGAAGGGGAGTTTCACCAAAATGCTATGAGTTATAGATTGTCCATTTTTTCTTTTATGCTTTCTGTAGGAGATCTTTTGATTTTGAGGTTGGAAAAAACACCTGCTATTGAGTTTGTGTGGGGATGTGCATTGCATGTGGTGCCAGCCTGATAATGTACAACACTTTGATGCCAGATCAAAGCTGTGATGTTATTTCTGCATCAGTTTGTGCAGCTGCAAGGGTAACAGTTACCCAGTCTTGAGCTACAGTTTCATTATTGCCCGCAGCAGTGATCTTGGGCGTGTTTTCTTCTGTGGCTGCTGCACTGGATGATGGATGCATGTTCCCACAGGAATATATTCGGTATGTTTTGCTGGGATGGTTTTTGGAATGCAGAAATTGAGGTGGTGGATTCTCCTGGAGATGCCTGTGCATTTGTGGCTGCATCAGATGCCAGAAATGCGGGTTATTTGTCAAAAGACGCTCTGGCTGATGGTAGAATTTGACATGTTGCTTTGGTAAAAGTTAAGGTATGCATGGAGAATGAGACATGGTGTTTTGTACCACCTGACTTGAGGAAATGCATAAATAAAATGTATGTCAATGCTGTGCTGCTGTCAAGGTTTGGGCAGGACTCATGACTCTCATGAGTGAGATGCTTCCAACTCATGGCTGCATAGTGACCAATTTTGATTTTGGATGCACTTGGAGTACCTTGGACACAGCATATTGGTCAAGCACGAGAAATTGGAGTAGGTTGTTGATATGTGCTTGTGATTGGTGATTTTCCGTTGTGAATGGCACAAATTGTGCTCAGCCAGATGTCTTCATGCAGTTTGTGAAGGCAAAACATGCACCACCATCATGTTATTGATATCTGAATGAGGGCCTGCTGTTTGAGCTCTTCCAATTAAGTTCACAGTTAAAATGCACACTTCATTGTTGATAGTTGAGCATCAGTGGTCTAGCTGCAATCTGTGGTAATAGTAAGATGGCAGCAAAAAACTGGTGGAAGCTGGTCTATGCTCATTTGCACTTGCCACTTGCAGTTCACTGCTATCCTTAGATTCCTTAGCCACACTAGGGTCAATGATGTCAAAACCCAGATACTGGAGACATCACCAGCTAATTTTTCATTTAGTACCTTTGATAAATTTTGTCATCAACTGTGGGAATTTCATGCAGAAGTATCAATGGCCTTTGGGTGTACTGTAACATGTTTGTCAGAGGTGACCAAAGTTGGTGATCCTCCCTGTAAACATTCAAAGGGAAGACACAAGCCAAAAAATACTCCATACCAGCACATACTCATTTGGTTCACTCCGTTTTTTCGAACTATTCGTTAATCACTTTTTAAGCATGAAACCGATGAATCACTATGCATTGCTTTAAACAATCGGATATGCAAATGAACATGGGCCACAAGACGAACAAATAATTGTCACTATGATGTAAGCTTCACATTCGGTAATGTACTTACCATCCAAGTCAAATATTGTACTCAAACTGGTGATCGAATAGTTCGAGAAGTAAAGTACTGTACAGTACTGTGTTGTGACTTGTGGTTCCCCAGTTCGAACCTAAAAGTGGGACGCTTTGCGCATAATCTACCTTCGAACAAAACAAACCGCACGGCGGATTTGTTTCCTCCTCGTACAGGTGTCGCGGTAATCGAACGCCCAAAACAAGGCATAAAATCCATGCAATTATTTTCTATGTTGTCTATGGGAATCGAAGTATATAGAACTTGATTATAAATCTTGAAATGATTTGTGCAGCACATCTCAAAACCATTAGCCAATCAGCTTCTTTTGACAGGCCCTTTCAGTAACGAAACGAATACAGGCGGACTCTCTATGGTCTATACAACGGAAAATGCGAAGGATCAGAAAGAATGCATCATTGGAGAAAGAATTTTACTTCAGTGAACTTATATAAAATGGGGAGAGAATCTTGTGTGACCAAGCATTCATAATGAAAACGAATAATATTGTTTTATACACGATTTTTGCAGATAGTGCACCTGGAATAAGTTTAGGAACCCAGAAGTACTGTACATACATGAGATACAATCGTACTAGTGAACTTCGTTAGCTCAAAATTTCCTCTGTCAATTTCTTTTAAAAGTTCCTTCGTGAATTTTCTTAGAAACAGTGCATTGGAACGCTTGATAACTCCAACACTTTCCTGTTCAAGCATCCATATGTGCCCATTTTCTCCAGGCCTTTTGAAAATTTTATTTTTTAACAGAGAAGAGAAAGAATTCAAAAATTATGCAACGATGTGCTTTGCAAGAAAATGAAGCAATAAATTGGAAAGCTTTATTGCCTCCAAGTTCCGCATCCTCTGAACTCAATTAGGAAGCAATGTATGGCTTACAATGTAACAAATCACAATGTTCTTTATTTCCCCTGGAAATTCAACTCATTGAAGAGGTTGAACCACTGTATCTGAACATCCAACACTTGAACTAACGAAACTATTATGGTTTGCATTGCTTCACCGGGAATAAATTGCTTTTTTTATTTCTCCTTCTTGAGCAAAAACAACAGTCCCAAAGCGTGCAAGCAAAAGGATATTCGCGCGTCATCGGAGACCCCGACTTTGACAACGAAACCAATCAATCGACTGCATAATCTTTCCACCTGCAGTATTAATCCCCAGGACGCGCTGCTGGTAGTGTTACTTTTTCATCATCAACCACACCCAATACACTGCGCAATAGGGTCGAAGACGGTGGACAACAGTACAACTGATTTTCCTGCCCTCGCATATATGCAGTAACGCGGTTGATGCAGGCGGTGGTCGCCACGTTTAATCCGCCTTGTCGTCGTTTAACTCGGGGATCGTTGGGATACCGGCGTCGCCACTGGGCCTGCTACTACTGCTGCTGGTGGCGGCCGACGGCTGGCGAGACTGCGGCGTGGCCGGCGACGACGCCGTCATCGGAGTCGCCGCTCTGAACGTGATCTTGGGCCCTGTGTCGCCTCCATCTATAGGGCATGATCATAAGCAATTGTCAGACAAAAACAAAAAAAAAACAAAAACATGCAGATACCTGCTTATCATGAATCAATAACAAACCAACCAAAGCACTGCTTTCAACACTGTAAAAAAGTGCCTTATGGGATGGATCTTGAACCAGCGGGAGGTGTGGAGTAAAAAGTAAAGGGAATTGTCAATTACAGTCCAACCTTGATAAGCAATTCCATTTATTTGTGAGTTTTGTGGCAGTTTAAAGAGACTTGGTGGTTTATCACAATAAAGGTTGAATACCGTGGGTGGGACACCAGCACATGGAGGCCCAAACATATGCACAATTCAACTTGAGGACATTTGAAACTGAAAAAAACCTGAACCCAAAATCTGGACACTTCCACGAAAATTCTGGAGAAATTCATGCAATTTTTTCCTAAAGTGTCATCATACCTGAAAAAGTTAAGCTACAATATTCACAAATATTTGAAAATTCATTTTTAAATTATACCCTTCTCTATAAAATCAAAACAGAGTAATTTTTTGCTTATTCGGGTATTTTTTTCCATAATCATGTGCACAGCATAGCAAGGCTTGTTCTTGTTCTCTGTTTCTTGAGATCCTGTTGGACTCTGGAGACAAAATATCAGAATATTATGTGTAGTTTTCTTTAAAAAAAATTTTATCTTGAAGTTGAGAAAAACTTGTATTTGATTTTTTGCGCACTTTTTTCTCAATTGTGTATGAACATTTGAATCAATTGAAAATGTTAGCATTAAAGTTCATGAGAAAAATGAGATACAACCTGCAGAAATTCCAACATATTTAGGAACAGTACGGTCCAAGCATAAATTGTATCCACATATCAGGGTCTCACTGTCATTTAAAATTACATACTGTACACTATAATTAGAATTAAAATTCTTACTTTTCTGAAAAACAATGAAAATAATCCTGGGATGCGTGAATGAAGCCAAGCTGATTTTCCAAAAGAACTAAATCAGGTCATCGTTGTTTATTGCGCTTTTTTTTCAAATTGGTAGAAAGACTAGAAACCAGAACTTTTTATTGGGATAGTGAAGGCAAAAGTTTTTCAGAGGAGCATATTTGAGTTGTCAATAATTCTGGCATACGGCGTAGTTCTTTAAATGGTATTTAGAATTTTCTTTTCATTCAGTATTATTTGTATTTTAAAATAAATTGGCAGTTGCCAATGGTGTTGGTGGCTTTTCATGGGGGGGGCTGTCTCAACAGGATGTGACCGTACAGTAAATGATGGCGCCGCGAATTCGCAATCATGACCAGTGATGAAACTCTGTCGTCCGGATGCGCAATTTTTTCTCCTATTGAAAAATCGTGAGCTCATCAATTTTAATGCTTCTCGGCCCGGAACAACGTCGTAATTTGGTTGCGAAGGGGAGGCAAAAAGCGTGAGGTTGATGCATGGGCGCCTCGTTTCCGAGATATATGAGCTGCGAGTGACCCAGCAGGTCCTCTGCAATCTCCGTGTTCCCCCTACACACACACACACACATGTATGTATATATACGCACCTTTTTCTCCCGTTTCGATTCGCTTTTATGTATCCTCAGTCAGGGATTCATCTCATCCTCTCTTCTTCTTTTTTTTGTGTGTGTGTGTTCCCCCGTTTTATTCCCCGGCTTTCATATATACCCAGAGGTTAGCATGACCACAGCACGCACACGCATCAAACCGGTTGAACACTTCGGAAATTGTGAGCTTAGATTGCCCGCAATTTCCTTGAAATCATCAGAGTTTCCATCCCGCGCGCGATGACGGGCAAATAATATGGAGAGGGGCTTCGTCTTACGTATTGCAACCCGTTTCCGGAGGTGTCGGCTGCATGTGGTGAAATTCGTCAGCAGCCTGAGTTTTCTCTTTTCGAAAAAAGAAATGACAGTGAAGAACAGTACAGTATTGCAATTTTTTCAGTAACCGAGTTCTTGACTTTTCCTTGACATTCCATAGGTGTCGCCTAAGTCAGATTTAGATTCAGTTGTACAGTATATGTAAACGGTACTGCATATCCCTGAAGTTGAATATGATTCACATAAAAAAAATCAGAATTACAAAGATTGAAAAGGAAAATATGAGCCACAATACTTGATTACTGTACAGTTTTTCACATGACACCATAGGTCCAAATAAGTGCACAAATTTCCACTGGTTCTTGACTTTAACTATACCCATTCCCTCATACATCAAGAGAAAAGAAAAACAAAATTCAAATCTTCTTGTCTGTACCGTTCAATGAAAGAAATTCAGAAAGCAATGAGGAAGAGGGGTCAGGATCATATCAGTATTATGCCAAACATTACAGGTGGACTCTCTCTCTCTCTACAACAATCTTGTCTACAACAATTTTCTAGGTACTGTAAAATTTATTTTTTGGTCCCAAGAAGGATTTCTCCTGATGTATAGATTTCCACTGCCAAAAGTGTATATCTGGCAACAAGACATTAACTATATAGAGGAAGACTCCACTTACAGAATTTCCCACTGAACAATGCACATTTGGTATACTGTATATCCCTTATTCTGGCATTTTGGTGAGTTGCTGAAACCAAGTAGGTCAATGTATAAAATAATCTGGAGGGGGAGAACATTAAAAAGGAAATTTGGCATATTAAACTAAACGCAGCCGAGAATGTTTCCGTTTTGTAATGCAACGACCCACTTTATTTGGATAACGGCTTTATGTCATATATTGAGCGTTTTAATGATCAAAAGAAAAAAAGTGAGATATACAATTGAATTTATTAATGCCAATATTGCGCATGAAATACAGTTGTTTGAAAAAGGGCAAACATTTTCTGCTTCTTTGGTCATTCTGCATAAGTAAAATCTGGTCATACCAGGATTAAGTCAGTGAGACAAGTAAAATAGCTTTGGCTCACAATTTTTTCTAGAGTAACTCATCGTCTGACATTGTGACTATTGGGTAGGGACCTGAAAACAATTCTTGCAAGAATTTTTTATTATAACTATTTTTGTTGTTACACTATTTCACAGTATACAGATGCTAAGAATTAAGATTTCGTCATCCTGCTGGAAATTACCCTGCATGGAAATTCGTACATTACTATTGAACTGCTCTTCATCTGAGGTCTTCCACAGCAGTTATCAGTTAGTTCGACGCAGGAATACGTAAGGACATGCATGGATGGCAACACTGGGAGGAACACAAAATTTGGACATTAGGCGTTTCTTGTAGCGTCATCAACATTGCACGGAGTAATAGAAGGAATCTTGCGGGGTCCGAGAACAGATTTGGAGCACACACAAAAAAAGTGAGATTCCGTGCCTTCGACAGTCACGTTTCGGGGCGGTTTTTCCAGGGTTTTTTCTTCCCTTTCATGCTTCTTCCTTCTCTCTCTCTCTCTGCGCTGCTCTTCTTCAATCATTTAGTTCAGTATCAACGCCTAAACCACGTCAGTCAAGATCTGTCTTCCTCTCTTTTTTTTTCTCTCTTACTTGTTATTAGTGCGATTCCGTGGAAGGCGAGGGTTTCCTTCGCCTGGTGCGTGTTGTGTTGTGTCCGGGTAATTTTCTGCGGCACACCCACGCCCAGTTTTTTGGGAACTCTCGGGAAAACCTCGGATCTCATCAATGCTTTATTTTGCGTACCGTACATCTCACGCCTGAACCCTAATTTATATTCCCCTGCAAGTTCGACAAATTGGGATCACAATTTCTACAAGCATCCTAATAAGTAACCTGGAAATACATTTGTGAAGTGTGAAAAAAATGGGTTATAATATTTTGAAGATGCAGGAGCTTTCGAACGAAAATCTGATGGCAGGAAAATGCTTTACTAATTGTTTCCAAAACTTATCTTCTGGTGCGGGTTGCATGATATTCTCCAATCTTACTGGTTAACCCCATGACATGAGTAAAAAGAAGAGAAAGTTGTAAAAACAATTGAATGTTAGCACGGGAACAGTGGTGCTCCAGCATTTCACGATACACTTCCATCTGATCAAGAAGGAAACAACGAAAAAAGATGGAATTCTTTTAATTTAAAATGATAATGAGAGATCAAGCTCAAACCTATTCGACTCCTGTGTGTTACTTTTCGTGATATTAATTGAAAGAAAATTAAACGACCACGAATGAGCAGCGAAAGCCCTAAAATTGTAATTCCATCAGATAATGCTCGGTTTTTCAGAGGATACGTCAGCTATTTTGTAGTTACTTTTTGTGAGATACAGGGAGACTCTCAACAAAGAAATTCGAAGGACCAAAAAAAATCGTTGTACAGTATATTGCAGCGAACTCGTGTAATGGTCGAGCAAGAACCGCCCATTGGATTAAAATATACTGTACTTCAGATTGAGAAAATCGTCGTAGACAAGATCGTCGTCGGAAGATGTTCACACATTATTCATCTCACGTTTTCAGAAACTTCTTCCTACTTTCCTGAAATACCTTCCGTGCAGAAGGTTTTTTTTCCTTCCGCATTATACAGGAATTATTTTATTGATTTTTCCTTGCCGTTATTTTTCGAATATAAGGATGAACGCCATTCGAAAAGTTAACGATCACAATTCTGTTGATGATAAAAATGAATTATAAATTAAACCTTCTTGTACATGTCAGGGGAAAATCTCGCCTTGCTCCCATTTTCCTGCTTGGAGCTATAGACATTACAAACTAGCGCGTGATGCAGAAGTGACAGCAGCGTCCCAGTCTGCTTCACGCACAATTCTCTCTTTTTGCCCCCCCGTTTTCATCATACACGTATATCTACGGAATAACGGTGCGATCCCCGTTCTTCCCTCTTCCGACAGGAATCTTTTATGCGACTCTCGGGGGTGATCGACTGGCGTTGATTGGGGTCACTGGGTGTCGACCAGCATGCCGCCTCACGCCACAACTATTCCAGAAGAGTCACAATCGCGGAAATTTCCTCGCCATCTCTCTTTCTGTTTCTTGCCTTCCTTCCTTCTTTCTTTTTCTTTTTCACGGGTATAGCATATGGTCTGTTTGAGGTGTTGGAATCCCAGCATCTGAGGAATCCCGGTGTTCTCGAGCCCGAATCCCTGCTCTCTTTTGCTTTTCTTCATACTCCTGCGCATTGATCTATGTAGGCATTTGTTTTTTCCTCGCGAACATTTAAAAATTGAAATGAATGCAAATTGTGAACCTCCCTCGCATGTGCTGAAGCATGAATGAGTGGAGGCGAGAGTGTCGAACAAGGGCAAACAGTACAATGAACAATTATAGTTTCAGAATTTGGTCCTATATAGAAACCTCTCAATCGCTCTTACGAGTACCGTATATACTCAAGAAAAAAAAAACATTCTAAAACATCAAAGAAAAAATTGGGGTTGCGCGTAGAATACAGGATTACATTTTTTTAATAAAAAAAATTATGAAATTAGTGTACTACCCATGAGGGATTTCTTTTTTATATTGTACAGTTGGAAAAAATGAACGGGGAGTTGTGTTTGGCTAAAATTCAATTAGAATGTCTCTATCCTACATTTATTTATGGGATTATTTTGTTCAACATTATAATTTTAAACGCATTCAATGAATTTCAACGATGCAAAGATCGGATGCTGCGCGCCTTTTGCAGGGTTCCATTTGCGTGGCCAAAATATTTTTGAGCCGCAAAAAAAATTTTGCGCGACTGGTACTGGAGTAAATACAGTACTTAGGTGTACAACAGAGTATCGGAAGTACCTGCTGTACATATAGATTGATAAAACAATCCAACCTAAGATCACGAATGTTCGTATCTGTGGTTAAATATACGTATAGCGACACTCACTCATATCATTATAAACTCGATGATGGGGAAACGGATTTGAAGTTTTAGAAACCTCAAATTACTGTGCATGAAAATATAAACCATGACACAGGATAAATTCCGGAAGGGAAAAGCAATTTTTAATCAACCCAGGGAAACAATTCATCGCGATTAGTTTTCTCCATCGATCGTCGTAATTTAATCTCTTCTGGGTGCTGTGCTTTCCTTCTTTTTTGACTGTTTCAAGTCGAGATTTTTTTTTTCCCTAATACTTATATGTACAGTAAAGGAACAAAAACGTAATCTTCGAGGTAATTTGGAGTTTGTGAACCTGACAATTCGGAATACGGCTCACACAGGTCGACCCCGAGATATCGATCGCCAGCGTTGCCGCGAGACACACGTTGAGGGGCTAACCCACAGTGTTACCAGCAGTTCGTTCTCTGATTGACTACTGCTTGAGTGCTTAGACACACACATAATCTTGCTGGACCATGATCAGCGAAAATACAATAGAGCAGAATCTCGTTATCAAAATATCGTTATTAAGGAGACTCTGTCTACGATGAAATTTAAGGGACCAGGTGAAAACATATTTCAGAGAATTTCATGGTAGAGAACCCCAATACAGTAATATGACAGCGAAAGAACCCTATGGGACCGAAAATGTTGTCACACAGAGAAAATTGGTTCAGTTCAGAGAGAGTCCCCATGCTTTGCTCACAACGAATTGTGTTTCAGTCTCTGTCCCATAGCCATGATATTCGTATAATTTGGCTTAACGACATACAGTTTCCATCGAAGCTATTTTAAAGGTACCAAACATTCAATTACAACCAGATTCTGCTGAAATTCGTCAAGAATTGAACCGGTTTTGATTATTTTGCCTCTGTGCGAAGTCCTCCTCGATCTATATAAGTTCTTTACGTTGATAACTGAGAAAATAACATAATTTTTGTGCCGAATTTGTTCAAGTACAGCACAGTATTTGATGTACCGAAACTCTCAAGACTACTCTCAAAGTTTGAAAATTACAAATCTCGAGAAAATTTTTCAAAGTACTGTAATATAAACGCTGTTTCTCTGAAACTCGCAACGAACCGAAAAACGGCAGCGAAGTTTGTTTTTAAAATCTTGTTTGAACGTCGTGACTCCAGCTGTAGAATTGCGGCGTAATTTCTGAGTTGAAAAGCGATAAACACTTGTATACAGCACTAAAATGTGGGTTTACGGGAATTGCCTTGCAATTTAATGCAGAAATATCCAAGTGACCACTTCACTACACATAAATGCTATCAACTGAGCCTGATGCTCAGCAATAAAATGAAGTATGAGTATTTTTGGCGAGCATGCATCGATGCTCCTGTTTGAAGCGGAGACTTTCGCTGCATTCATTTTTTATTTTTTTGCTAATCAAGTTTTGTTTTGTTTTTTGCCTTGAAAAAAAAAATTGAGGCAGAAGTCTGGAGAAGCAGAAAAGAAGGACAATTAATTCAAATCTGTTTCAGAAAATTGCCTGTATTTTAGGGTCTATTTGGAAGATCTTCGAAAATTCTCTCTTAACCGTTATTGATATCTTGGATCCTACCAGCAATATCCATTCATGTTTCTTTGGGCCCTACAAAAGTACAGCATCGCTTTTGAAGGAGAACAATCATCATTTCCCATGAAAGCTCGTCAATATTGATCCCATGCCATGATGCAATCAAACTTCATGATGTAAATCTCGATTTATTTTTCGAATCACAGTCTCTGGAAGTACAGTACTTGTAATCGATAAATGCTATTTTGGATGCTATAATAAACTCGGATCTCGACGAGAGAGGATCATGAGTTGCTGCAATACCAAGGATTGTTCAACGGTATTTTGAATGATTCGAAAATAACTGTCTCTTGATACCCACATTTCTGATTAAAAATGCTCCCAATTTAGAGTGATATTATTCACTCAATGTAAGCTCGATTTTCTGAGCTTTTTCATTTTTTAATTTCAGCCCAGAAATCGAAAATGAGCTTTCCTTCGATAAGTTTCTTGGTTTTCTAGCAAGAAACTGATATTCACGTTGGAATGTGCATTTCAGATCTGAAGCATTGTTGTAACGGAAATGAATTCAATAAAAATTTCAAAATGCTCTGTTGAATTTTAAAATCATTTCAAAATCATTAAAATGAAAGTGCTGGTGCCTCATTTCTTCGCAGTGATGCAGTGCGACTTTAGTCTTTTACGGGAATACTGCATACAATTTTCTTGACATTTCGAATTTTATGAACTGAATACTGTACACCGATTTCAGTAGAACTCCAACAATTCGGAGGTGTGCTTAATATGGGCATGCAATCGATGTAGAAAATGTTCGATGACTCATAAAATCAACGAAGTGACGAATTTCCTGGGTATATATTTAAATGAGTGCGCATGATGGTTTATTGTCGATTGTCAGGAACTAAATGAGTTGGACACGCATTGAAATTATTTTCCTAAATGAGGCGCATTTCCTCGGCTATATACCACGCAACATTGCTTTTCAGCCAATTTCGGGGGAAAAGGCGCACGTCTTATAGATGGGTACTGCTGTAAAACCTTTCCTGCGATTTTTTGTTGTTGAAAATTTTGAACTTTTCTCTTCAATTGCAAACATTTGTCAGGTCTCTCCAATTTCATGATACGGTACTAATATTTGTATAAAACAAAAAATCATCTTCGAATTTTATTTTTTAAGTAGCGGGCTTCAATTTTAACTTTTACACAAGGAAGTTTTCCAAATACTGTATATATTTTGGTTACTGAAAATAAAGGCTTGTTTGCGGATAAACTATTTTTCAATGTTAGATACATATCTAAGGTCAAGATTTAGGGGCCGTGGTGTTCCAGAAAATGAGATGAAGTCAAAGTTCTGAAGAGTAAAAAAGTGTGCTATTATTCGTCATGCTTGATCATCACTTCGGGTCATGTTCGAGTTGGGCCTGGCATTATGAAGTGAATACGTAATGGATTCACTGTGGAAATTAAATATTTAAAAAATAAAAATAAAATTAGTCCGGATGATGTGCGAGAACTCTGCTGACGAGAACGGCACCGTGTTGGCAAAAGTTATGAGTTAACCCCCCTCGCGCGTGTGTCTGCATGAACTCCCAAGAGTCCTTCGTCGTGGGGGTTTCTCCTCACAGTTATGCTGGGGCCATGATCTCACGGGGAGCTGGAAATGAGACTTAATTTACCGCATATCGTCTGGCTCCCTGGCGAGACCGCCCTGATGGCAGCCGGAGAAGAAGACAAGTTCTCGCTGGAACTGGCGTCCATGAGTCGGGTGCCGTCGTTTTCGTAGCCAGCTCGCTCAAGGGCGTCGCCCGTCGGCGCCACTCCGTCATCGACGTCAGTCTTCCGCCCCCGAAACGCAGCTCCGTCCCTGTCCTGCCCGAGGCAACACGGGCACAGCAAGTCCAGCATCCCGGGCATCCAGGGAGAGGAATGAGGGATTCTCCGCGACGGCGGCGGTGGCGGCGTGTGGCGGTGGTTCCCGCGCGCGCGGGCGCCTCCTGCTGGCTCCTAACCTGCTCATCCATTACGGGACGCCCTTCAGGTTATTACGCTTGCTCACCCTTTCGAGGAATGAGTGACGCTTTAGCGTCATCTCTCTGTCTTCCCGGAATCATGAGATAATCTCCTCATACTGCATCACACCAGCAGCAGTGTATGTTTCAAAAACGCCCGATTAGTCAACTTACCCGTTGAATTTACTGACTGCATTCCATGTTAGATTGATTTGATGAATACCGCAAGTACAATATTTCATCAGATTAACTTTTTTAAATGTCAGATTTTCTTTATAACATACGATCGGATCTTTTAGTTCGATTGCATGTTTCAGTCCCGATACATTTCTAGTTTGAGGGAGAGGCATAACGAAATTTTTTGAGTGAAATTTGAAACGGCATAGGATTGATCTGAAAAACCATTATTGCAATTACTGTACTTGAGTGTATCACCTACCCTCAAGAAAGATGTGACAAACCGGGTTTTTTCAGCCGAAGATGTTGATAAAATTGTAATGTACCTCTAGCAAAAGTGCACCCCATTTTAATGCCTCTGAAACTGCAATACTGTATTTGAAAAATATGAACACCAACATTCCACTTCAAACATATGTATATTGATCCTAAATATTCAGCTAGTTTATAATTATTTTTCAGTAACATGTTTTTCTTTAAAATTTGATGAAAATGCACTATCCTAGAATCAAATGTAACGCGCAGCTGAAATCGTAAAATTTTATGAAAATTTGTATCCACGTAATTGAATGTGGGGAGAAAAAGAAAGCTTTACCTAGAGCGTAACTTCACAAACGCATTTTACCGACTTTATTACAAAATAGAACACAAATAAGTTGATAAATAACTGATATTGACGAATCTATACATTTGAAAGATTTTATTTCTTCAAAAAGTAAATACGAGTTAGTGTAAGTAAAATTGCCTGCTCCATATACTCGTAAATGTTTGACTTACGTGTGATGCCTTGGCAAGGTAATCCCATCAGTGATCAAGTAAATGAACACATATCACGATCGTATCAAAACAGTGAGACACAAAAAAAAACGAAACGCGATGCTAAAAAGCAATCCAAAAACCAGAGCGACCTGCAACAGGATTTCACGCGGAAATGGCTCAAGCGCGATTATTCAGCACAGTGGCCCCACTTCACTTTTGCTGGGTCTTTTTGTCCCCTGACCTGCGCCGACGGGCTGTCGAGAAATTATTTTTTCCCCCTGCTGTCGCACTTTTGCTAGGCATAGACACGTCAACCGGAGTTAAAGAGCCCCAACCAACGGTACCTTCCAGGCGTGTATGACGTAAGCGTAAAGTATAAGTAAGGAGGCCCAAAATAACGCGAATCTTGTTATCCCGCTGCCTTATGGGACACTTCGCGGTTCAGTTAAAAAAAAATACGACGGTATTTGTCGTCAGGGGTAGTTTATTTATTTGCTGGAAGAACAAATAGGGCGTACTGCACAGTAGTACACACGCGCGGGAAGATATTTTGCATTACAGATTTTCCTCACCAGAAATAAATCTGGAAATACCTTCGAATTTTGCTTTGACGAATTGCTTCGATGATCCTGATTTACGTTACAGGCTACAGTCTGTGAAATTTGAAAATCTTTGGGTCAAATGAAAGTGAACGTGGAAAATGTGGCTGCTGTCATTATTTTTCAAATTGACAATAAGCCTACTATATCCTACAAAACATTGTTTTTGGTTATTTTAAATGAATTTTTCTTTGTTTCTGAGTGATATTGTTCATTGATTACCATATGTTACTCAAGTACCACTGTATCACACACCCTTGAGACGTGAGTATAAGACACACATCCCATTTTCAGTAACTGGAAAAATACAGTATTTCAAACAACAACAAAAAACAAGCAGTTGGCCTCAATTTCTCGGGGTTGGTTGCCATGGAAGGTCCGCACATACTGCATTCGCATTTCATATTCATTCCTCCGGGTTTTATTGCGCTTAGAACAATAGGGCGACGGAATACCCTGTGAATACGGTTCAGTTTAAACAAACAAACAAGATATTTTTTCTTCAGGGGTAGTTTATTTATTTGTTGGAAGAATAAATAGGGCGTACTGCACAGTAGTACACACGCGTGGGAAGATATTTTGCATTACAGATTTTCCTCACCAGAGATAAATCTGAAAATACCTTTGAATTTTGCTTTGACGAATTGCTTCGATGATCCTGATTTACGTTACAGGCTACAGTCTGTGACATTTGAAAATCTTTGGGTCAAATGAAAGTGAACGTGGAAAATGTGGCTGCTGTCATTATTTTTCAAATTGACAATAAGCCTACAATATCCTACAAGACAATGTTTTTGGTTATTTTAAATAAATGTTTCTTTGTTTCTGAGTGATACTGTTCATTGATTACCATATGTTACTCAAGTACCACTGTATCACACACCCTTGAGACGTGAGTATAAGACACACATCCCATTTTCAGTAACTGGAAAAATACAGTATTTCAAACAACAACAAAAAACAGATGCCAGAATTCAAATTGAGCACAAGTTCATCCAGAAGTCAATGAATTATAAATTGTTTTGATTTTTAAAAGGCTCCTGGCAAAATGTCCTTCGAACAGTATTTGGCTGTGATGCACACCTGAAATCCTATAATTTTTTTCACATTTACTATAATCCCCTACTATATAAAATGCGTCCCCTTTATTTCTCTTAATTTTGTGAGAAAAGGGTATGCACGGTACTTGAGTAAATATGCTCTGTTCCAGAAAATTTAAGAACCATCCAAAAGTCTGTACAATTAAGGCATGCATCACTAATATGCTGCAGAACCCCATAAAGACTTAGTTCCCATGCGAGTATTTTTTGTTCCGATTTTTTTTTGTGAATGGTTTAAAGTTTGAGTCGGAGACATCATAATTTAAACTTGTCTTCAGTGCCCATCGGAATTCCCTGAACAAGAAGGTAATTCAGACCTCCCCAACTCAAAGACTACATATTTTAGATACCTATTTTCGAATAAAAAAACTTAAGCCTAAGAGGAAGCAAAACGAGATGATGATTTGAAATGGCTTACTTGCAAATTTTTGAAAATACTGTAAGATGGTAAGATGAAAAAAGGACAATCGTCCAATTTTAGTTTCCTCGGAGGAAGTAGAAAAATCGCAGCAAACCATTAACAATTCCCGGACACCCTTGGTTTAATTAGACCTTTGCTGCAGTTGGAGTGACATTGAACATGTGCAATCCTCTGACCCGGTATGGACATTGTCAACACGGAATAAAAATTTCAAGGAACTTACATCCAGCCTGTCGGCTATGCGTCGTCGTACCACATCTCAAGACAGTTCATTTTACCCGCCCCATCACTTCATTTTGTCATTCTGATTTTGAGATAGGCTTATTCCCCTGTACAGTATTTACTTAGAGAGACTTCATAAAATTCAAATCACTTGAACGAACGAAAAAATTGCGTGGCGTAGACATTTTTCATTGCCTATCGTGCTGGAAGTCGACGGGGATTAGAAAAAAAAATTTTCGAGTTCATTTCGGGATTATTTCCTCTTTCGATTACTCCCACAAAGATGTTTTTCTTTATTTCAAAATTACTTGCTTGAAACCCGATCCAATTTCCAGGTTTACTCTCAAGAGGAAAATTTTGGGCTATACGTTCAATCAATGGACAGTGCGGCCTCAAAATACGGACATAATTGGTGCTTTCACCTGAATAACCCTCTGTTTGAGTATATTCATGTTGAATCACATGTTCCCCATATATAGAGACATCATTGAGGACATATTTTATCGGTTCTCCTTTTCATAAAATAATTGGGAATAATGCTCCAAAATTAAAAAAAAAATCTGAACTTCAGGATACAGAAAATAACGGTACAGTAGAGAACCACACAGATTCTGACATTTTTCCTTCAGAAGGAGCTCATGAAGCTAAGAACAAGAAGAGGTCTGACTATACTGTGTAGCAGAATGTGCATACGTGATGTAAAAAATTTGAAAATATATGCACAAAATCAGGCTGGTGTTTTAAATAAAAAATTGGACTATTTTATGATGAAATTTATTTTGAATTTTCGTCAGTAAAAAAAAGATTGAAAAATGATATATTTAAAAGGCTGAAAATACCTATAAAGC
Organism: Notodromas monacha; assembly: GCA_905338405.1. Lineage (NCBI taxonomy): Eukaryota > Metazoa > Arthropoda > Ostracoda > Podocopida > Cyprididae > Notodromas > Notodromas monacha. The sequence continues at coordinate 16,716 of CAJPEX010001056.1, forward strand.
CGCACCAGAGTTTATATATATATAGAGTTTTCAAGAGTTCTGTAGTAGGTCTAAAGCACTTCTATAAAAAATAGTAAATATTCATAGGGAATCACGAATCGTCCGTATTCAAGGGTCCCATTGTATTTTTTCCCGTTGAATCCGGAGGGTTTCGATTCGATGAAATGTAATTTAATATTACGAAGTCAACCATACATTTCAAACAGAAAATGAGGGGTTTAAAATGAAAGAAGACCCAGCTAACTAAGCTTTCGAAGCATGATGTGCACGCCAAAAACTGGAAATACCCCTTCACAATTCTTCATCACAGGGTTACTTTCCTTTCATTTTTTTTCTAAACAATATTATACTTTTTTCTTTTTTGGACGGACGTGAGTTGAGCTGTCCGGAGCATAAAGCTCACGCATTTCGGCCTGGCCGCCAGTGCGGAAGCTGTGAACTTTTGCGGACCTTGCCCGCGGCCACGGGTACAACACCTAATGGTGGAAGCAAGAGTGCCTAATTTTCGGGTCCGCCTAAGACCCCAAAGCTCTTTGTTTGTCCTGCGTAAGGGGCGGGCCCGTGTCACTCTATTGTCTCTGACTGACGTGAGCGCACTACCTTGTTTCCCTCCGCTCCAGGGAAAAATTCGAGAGCAGGATAAGCGAGACGATTTCGGGTTAAATTTCTCTGGATTATCCGTGGATCTCTGATGGAATCCGTCCTCTTTTTTTGGTGCAACATGGAAAGCCCACCTCTAATTTTTTTGAATACATTCCACTGTAGCTGCTTCATCGGTTCCTATCTCAATTTTTTAAAATCAAAAACTTTTAAAATATGTGCCATAACATCTTTCAAGCAAACACTTCTTTCAGTCTACAACAATAAATTTAGGAAATACACGTCCAGACGTCTTGTAAAAACCTTTAAACGAGTAGGTACCTCTTGTTACAAAATGTTCCAAGATCGTGGTTAATGCAGACGTAGAACCCCAAGGTGGCATGAATTAAAAAGAAGGGCAAAGTTCTGCATTTCCTGCTTTCATTTTAATTGAACTGTTCTCCTCTTTATCTAAACAAGCACATATACAGAGGAAGCAGGATGGTTTGGGGAGGGGGAAGTTGGTTTTTCAATGGAAATAAGCAAAAAGAAAACCAACTCAAGCAGCCCGAGAAGGAAGCAAGCTTTCCCATGGCAGCAGAAGCAGCAGCAGCCACAGCGCTGGGAAACCCGCGGCGGGTACCCAACCCAAGCGGCGTTCGTCGTCGCAGTAATAATAGCGGCCGAGATGATTTTTTGCCCGGCTTTTCCTTGTCCACGGACACAGTGCGTGCTCCAAGGATGCAGATTAAGCTTCTGCCCGGGGTCAGAGAGCGATCGTCCACATGCCCGTGGCGTCAAAAAGGGGGGAACTGTAGAAAGAAGAAGAGCAGAAATGAGAAAAAAAAAGGCATTGGTATATATGCGGGGCAACGAGAGGAGATTGAACCAGAGCGACAGCAGCACATGGGGCGAGGGGCATTCCTTAATTCAAGTTCTGCCTCGGAACCATTCATATATAGTCCGACTGATCCTGCGCCATAGGCAGGACATGTGTAGTGACCGTGTAACTACCCATAAGAAGTTAATAATCCGTTGACGACCTCTTTAAACGAAAGTACAATGTCATAATAACTACTGACGGTTACTCACGGAAGTTTTGAAATGCCAAGCAAGCATTACTACCGAATGCTACTGGTACTGTAGTAGCAAATCACCCAATGGAATCTCATTCTGGATTTCCCTTGATGAAGTGCCTGTTTAAACGCGAAAAAGACATAAATCGAACCTATTATTCATCTTTTATTTAAATTTTCCAGCTACTGTACTTCCAATGAAAAGTTATAACTTATTTGAACGGATGTCCCTGGCTTTTTGATAATTCATTTTCCCCTGAGGATGATGGTTTGTTGATTGCTTGATTCCCACCCGAAAGCAGAGCTGGGATATTTTCTAGCGCAGGTGCATTTCAGTTTGACCAAAGGTCACAAAATGCAAAATTCACTGAGCAGCCAAGTCTGGAAAATCCTTGAATGCAAAAACTTTTTGTTCAAAGCCCCTCAATATACCAAGTATATAGCAGGAAGCTGAAAAAAAACCACTCAACTTTTAAAAAATTTATAGCATTTTTTTGACATGAAGAAGACACTTCTTGAATTTTTTCCAGACTTTGGCTCTCCTGATCAGTCAAGGTAATTCTTGTTCTTTGTGTCACAAAATTATCCAGAAATCCTGAACTTCCTGAGTTTGGCCAATATTTGTGATTGATTTAGCTTTTACATTAGAATATTGTGATTGATTAATCAATTACGAGGTACGAAATAACAGACATTAGCTTCAACACATCAAGCTACTGCATGGAAATTGCAACACGCGCGATGAATAATTCATTAAAACAAATTGATTTTTATGTCCCTGCCCAATAGTCACAAAGTTTATCTAAAAATGTAGCCTTGGAGGCTTCCGTAAGTTACGTGAGAACTGAGGATTTCCAAGGTTCTCACGGAAAGTGGAATTTGTCCTCAAGGACGAGAATTCGGGTTCTCAAACTGCCATCTCTAAAAATAGAACTAAAAAATTCGCGACATTACCTACTCAAACTGTTTGTAATGTGTGCGAGTTTGTCCGATGTAACAAATTGCAACATTCGGAATTTTTCACAAGAAAAAAACTTTGGGTTCTTCATCAGATAACATGCACTTCATAGCCCAACTTCGAATCCACTGATGAATCGTTGCATTGTTTATGCATGTTAAGGGCGTAATGTAACACCTTGTGTTTACATAATCTGGATTTAAGAAAATCCCTAAATTGCATCAAGTCTGAAGACAGGGAAGTCCTTTGAAGCACATGTTCTTCATTTGGTTGGGAAATTTTCCAATATTCAGGTGTATATGTGAGAATTAAAATCCTCGGTGACATATTGAAATATAAGGTTAAATTATTTTGAAAAAACTTTTCTATCATTCTTGTTCTCGCTGTGGCAGGAGTTACGTCCAAGAAAAATGAGCGAAACCTGACTAATATCGTGAGCTGGTCATAAAAAAAATTTTTTGAAGCCTTCGTGAACCGCTGAAACGAAAAAAAAAAAACAGTACTACTGATAGTTCGTCAGAAAAGAATATGTGCTTTAATGTGGGGTGGACTGATGGAAGCCAAGATTAAGGTTCCTCCGATGTTTCCAACACTGCATCTTTATTGAAACTTTTCATCGAAAGACGCAAGCTAATTTTGTGAACACCCCTGATGAATCGCCTTTACACAGAGCTCGGCATGGATTCTTGCGTGGTTTATTGAACCTTTCTGTTCATTTTTCGTTTTCCGTTTATTTTTCTTCCTCTGCTTGATGGACACAGTTCGGCAGGCACGATTTTGGTTCACTTTCCAGGCATTCCGGGGATGTTTCCGAGGGGAGAATTACCCGAGGAAAAACACCTCTGATGACGCCGGGGTCATCGCGTAGTCTCAAGGGCCAGCCTCTTTTTCACTCCCGTTGGTTGCTTGTACACGATTGTTAAGTTTTTTAGGCTCTTTTTTTTGTTTCCCTTGAGTATAACCACAGCACAAAAAAAAAAGATGGAAAAACCTGATTATTCTCTCCATACTGTATATGTGTGGGTCTTGAAATGCTTGCCTATTTACCTCCAACACACGGAACTCACGCTCAGGCACGCCTCATTTAAACAATATTCAGGGGCCCTCAGTTTGGCCAAGGTGCTGGTGTTGAGTAAAATGGTTATTTTATTGCTCCATTACTTCTCGAGACATTAGCTTTTCAATCAGTGGGTGTGTGTGTATATAATTCTTCAGAGAAAAGCCTGTATATTGGAATCCTGTTTCCCTTGTGAATTGTTGGGAAATACAGTACATTGTTTTTCTCCGACTGATGGAGAGTACTGAGCTAACGACCTCAAAAGAAAGGAAACAGCGGAAGAACTGAATGGAAATAATCAATGCAGCTTGTTTTTTACAACGAAACATAGAATTTTATTATTGGTCAATAAAAGTGCAACCGGTTTTCGGATCAAGCTTATAATTTATTTGCAGTAATCAGCCTGAGATGTTCCCGGTAGAATTTTTTTTTGTCATGATTTTAGAAACAAAAACAAAAAATAATTCAATTACAGTACAGTAAAATCTTTTTGCAACAAATACCATTGAAAAAAAGAACATTCCAGTGCAACAAACTTCCTCCACTAAGTACTGGCAAAAATCCTATATGCGACACTTCAAAAAATATCATTAAAACAAACTAGCAAATTACAGTATAACAACTTTTTTTCAGGAAAATATCATAATATCTTAATAAAAAATTCACAATGAAGACAGGTCCAGTCTCACATTTCCCATTCAAAAGATGTTTGTGACAGGTTCTTGGGACATAAAGTGGAATGAAGGAGACAAATTCTTAAACATTTTCCTGAACATCCTCTCTTTCAAAATTTTTTTTGTGTTTGGGAAGATGGCAGGGGGTGCAGTGCTAGGTGAAAACATGAACACAAGAAAATCAAACTTAGAAGAGGTTTGTATGCTTGAGAAATCTTATGGTGATGTAAAAATTTCAAGCTTTTTTGGAACATCCACACGTACAAATCTGTGCAGGAATTGCTTATAAAAACTCAAAGTCTATTGAAAGTGCTGGTGTTTACCTGCTATGCACAGAAAATGTTCATTATTGACATTTGAATTTCTCTTTGAAGATAACAGCATTTTAAATGCTGAAAAATATCTGAAAAGGCCACAAAATGAAGATGTTGAGTATATGTTGAAATCCAGTTTAAATTTCGTTTGAGGGGGGGGATATGGACAAAATCCTTCTAGTTTACTTTAATTTCCTGTTATTGAGAGCATAAAACTAAAATCTCTCACATCTGTTTGTGAATTTAGAAAAATGCTTTTTCAAGAAACTTCAGGGCGATGCTCAGCCAAAACGGGCGCATTGTTAGACGTATTTTTTCACAGTAGTTTGTAAAATGATTTCAGTACATTCCTGATTTTTGAGCCAAGAGAGAAAATTCCTGGGATATCCATACAGCGTGAAGGAATGAATAATCAAAGTTTGCCATTGTTCATCGCACAGATGAAACTACAGTACTGTAGTTATTAACGCTACATGAATTTATTAAATTCAACCACACAGCTCTTCAGCTTACTGCGACTGATTTTCACCTTTTAATCATTGCAAATTATGCATGTAATTTCAATCCTCGCTAAATTCGAATGAAGTTCGTACTATTCGGTATAATAGTGTTCCATTAATATTTTAGCATGACATGTGATAAGAGTACGGTTCGAAAATTGATCAAGATAAATTTTTTAAAGTTGTCAAAAAGTATTACAAATAAAGCTTGAATTTTCTCTAATCTATAATCAGCAAAGTTTTTGCGAACACGCGAACGACCAAGGATTTTTTGAATAGGCTTTTAACCCGTAATTGCCAGAATACTGACGGCTAGACAGCTGAAACTTCTTGAACCCAGCTCCGAAGGACCATCTACACTATTTTTTTTTTCAACAGCGAAGGGTTCAGACACGAGTACCCAAGTACATAACCACCACCTCTGCTCTTATATTCACAATATTTCACGAGAGGAATTGCAATAAATCATCAAAATTATGCACGATCATTTATCTTTATACCTTGGACACACTGACAAGATCTTTGGTAACATTTTTATGAGGAGTGACTACGCTCATGCATTATTCCGTTTTTTGAATTTCTTAATGGAAAGATCAACGTGTGTTTATTATATTTTGCTTTGGATTTATAAGCTGACTCACTTTTTCTCATGGGTGTCAATTAGATGCATTTGTTATTCAAAATGTGATCCCGAATCGGTGGCAGTTGGGTCCGTAAACAAATGTATACTTTTCAAACACGCTAAAACTATTTCCAGAACACCAATTTCAAAATTTACTTACAAGACGAATTCTCGAAATTTGACGACAAACTTGAATTGCAGTCGTCAGCAAACTATATAGAGAGCATCAGCAGTTCATGTTGTGGAGCAATAGGAATGAGGAGAGATTGAGCTATTTGCATTTACAGATACTAAAAAAATTGCATTGAAAAATTACCCTAATTCATCATCAGAAACGTGTTAATTTTGTGTTTTTTTCCCTCTTTTCGCCATTTGTATTTAGTTTCGGAGGACTTGTTCCCGTTCATTGCTTCTTGATCTCCTTATGCCAAACTTTCATATTCTGACTGGTTTTCTTTTGATCAATTATTTTCTGTAGCTTGAAGTTGAGAAAAAAGTATTTCCTTCAATTGGAGGGTCTTTTTCTTAATTATCCATCTACAGGAGAACCAATTGAAAATATTTCCATTGAATTCTATGGGGAAATAGCGTCTGACATGTGGATGTTCAAACTTAGGAACAAGGTCCATGTAGCAATTCCGTCTGAATCTCGGGGTATGACTGTATAGTGTATATTCAATTAAGGCACCCCTTTGAACACATGTTCCTGGTTAAGAACTACAGCTGATTTTCCTTGCTTCATTTGTTGCCATATCTTTCCTTTTTATTGTTGGGAATCAAATCGGCAGTTCATTGAGGCAAGAAAAGCGACTGTGTTCAAATTTACACATCGTCATCATCATGTGTATGAGATCAAACGGCCTTCGCTGCACTCCTAATTCTCTTTTCCTTCCTTTCCGTGCTTGAATAGAGAAGAGTATATAAGGACTTCGGAATGAATGTAATGGAAGCAGGATGTCATTGTCCGGAATAAACCGAGAACCCTGGTCAAGAATGGATTATTTCCGTGCACAGAAGCAGCACTGGCATAGTAGCAGTATAGTAGTAGTATAGTGTACCACGACCAACCCCCCGAGGACACTGGGAACGACTCGCAGCACGCAGCAAGTGGTCAGCGTCTTCTGTTTTTCGTCCATCCATCCATCTATCCATCCATCCATCCCCACGGCGGGTTCCAATTGCCTCAAATCCATATTTTCCTATAATTAGGGTTAAGAGTTCAAGCCGCGCGGACTGCAATTATCCACTGCGCCCGAAGACCCCAGTTCCGGGCCTTATCTTCACCACTATAGTTCCTGCTGGGGATCTTCTTCATTCCCTCTTTATTGCTGGTGGACGGTCTTCCTTTTCTGCTGCTGCTGCTTTTGCTTGTTTACCTTTTTCCTCATCGTCTCTCATCGCATTACTGTGTTGCTTGCGGCAGAACGAGAGGGAGAATAGCAACAGCAATAAGTAGGGATCAAATACCCTCACGGGTGTGTATAGTTCCCAAAGCTCTTGAACAAGTTTAGGCTCAATGCGCCACGCACACGGAGCTTCAAGAGGTAGAAAACCTTTTTGGAAAATTATTTGCTTCCATTATCCGCAAAGAAAGCACTGGCATTATTATATTGTAACTAACATTGATCAATATTTCTCACATTAACTTGCTGGAGAAAATATATACAGTAAGACCCTGAGATGTGGAAGTAATAGGTGCATCAAGACTGTCCCTAAGTTGAATTGTCCCTAAGTTGAGTCTTGTTTTCCAATAGACTTACATTGTATAATTTTATTTGGTGCTTTAAGAAAGAAATATTTTTCAGAATTCCCTGAAAAAAATTTTTGCCACTTGAATTTGAATTAGTGAATATATTTTCACCTCAAAAAGAACATTGTGAGCATTGAATAGTGTATCTTTGTACTGTACATTGAAATGTTGGCATCTACAAAAATAAAATTCAAGTGAAAAAAGTAGAAATCCCTCTATGCTGGAGGTATTTTTTTAATTAGCTAAATCAATGGTAAATTGGTGAGGGAAATGCCCAAGAACTTTTCTTACATCAATTTTAGGGTTTGAAATATCCATTTCTCGTAATTTGGCCTGATAAATGTATTTTTAATTTTATTGAAAAATGACCCTATGTTGAGTCAGTGTCCTCATGCTGGGCCATTTTTATTAATTTTTTCAGGGAAAATAAGTGTCCCTATGCCAAATTGTCTGCAGGTCAAGGTGTCCACATGTGGGGGTCTCACTGCTGTCCTGTATGTTGATTTGCTTGAACCATTTTGGAATCATTGTGTGATTTAAACTGCGAGCTTATTTGCGGGATGTGATAAATGCTGTTTTTCAACTTCTGACATTCACGTTTTTTTTGTCTCTCAAAGATCAACATTGACTGGCAGTTTTTAATCAGGTAAACATTTTCGACTGCATTATCTCAATTATTCTTATAAGTGGAAATGGCAATTAGCTGATGTCAGCAGCATGCAATGGCAACATTTCTTTTTGGTCTATGAATTGACTTACGCATATGTAGACTGCCAATTTTTTTTTTCGTTTGCTTGAATATTTTTCCAGCGATTCTCGGACCCCGTGCAGAATGTGCAAAATGACACAGCCTGAAATAAAAATGGAGTCACCCGTTTTGAGTCTGCCTATATTCATCCTAGTATATGTCTAAAAAAAAGTGCTGGATATGGTGGTGCTCAGCAGCTGTCTATATACTTGTATTTTAGTCAGGAGAGTCCCTTGGCTTTGTGATTTGCTGCTGCTGGTGATGCAGGGCTCTTCTGGACGAGGAACCGACAAGACTGCGAACCAAGCAGGCGTCTCTTGCCTCGCACGCTATATGCAGCCTTGCATCTGGATCCGGCTTGTTATTTATCGACCAATAAATTCCTTTTTTGCCTCCCGGTATTCCCTGGCCACGACGACTCGAGAAACCCCTGCCCTATGCCAGTTTTTTCGGCATTTAACTGTCATTATCCCGTACGGAACATTATCCTTATCCAGGACTTTGCGCGTCAACTGGACAGCTGGCTGATCGACAAACGTCTCCCAAGTGCCTTCGCACGCTCGCTGAACACTGACTCATCCGCCTTTTCTCACGCCTGCAACCCGAGCAGTGCATCAGTACGGTACGATAATCGGCATACTTCTTCTCGAGGCTCGTGAAGGTGACAGAAAAGGAAAACAACAAGCCTTTTTTTTTAAACCAATCAATCACAAAACAAAATAAAGATATACATACAGGGTTTTCATTCCAAAATGCAAAGCACAGTAGATTATAGATACTGTATATAGATAAACAAGCTTTATTTGCTGGTTATCATCAGCATTCACAAGGTTCAAACAAGGTTTCCCACATCCCATCATCCAAACCCCATCCCTTCTCCACCCACTTCGTCCATTGAAACACATTCCAGCATATCACGATGGAAAAATAAAAATAAAATATGCATGGGTATTAGAAGAAAAAGAAAATGTGGCATATATCTTCCAATGGAAGACCCTGGCATCAATTTAAAAAAGAGTGTCTACAACTCTAGATCATGTCTAAATTCAAATTCGAGTGTATTGATTCTTACAATATTGTGATTTTAGAGGCATTTGAATTGGGTTGCTTGTCTTACTTGTGGATATAATTTCTTCAACATTTTTGACTGAAGAACCCATGTGGTGTCTTATCCTTGAGGGTGCCTGGTACTCCAGTGATGAGTATTAAATGCCCACCCCGTATCAAGAAGAACAGGAACCAAACCTGGGGCAGTTTAAAAAGTTTTCAAACATCAACCGACTGCAATTCATGATCACCGTTGGGTTGCAGCTATGATCCATGGAGTGGGGAAACGTGGAAGATCAGGGGATGGAACATTGGCGGAATGAATCATCGGATCCGCGATCAATTGGCACCCAATTGTCACCAAATGAGAGGATATAGAAAAAATGATTGCCTACGATCACTCGGCTGATGACCCACGCGTTAAATAACGCTAGTTTTCGAGGAGAGTGCGATGGAAACACCCCTGGCAGTCGTTTACAGCAGGTGCTTCTACTTTACTCTTTCGAAGGACGAAAAATGCGTTATATTTCCGGTTTTTAACTGTATAATCACCCGCTTCTGGATGTGGGCCGCGCATTTAAAGGTGCCAAACCTACGTAAGCCGCAGAAAAGAGAAAATTGTCGATGGTTAATGCCAGAAAAATACACGCAAAACGTAACGTATTTTTTGAGCGCAGCTCCAGAAATCTCTCTGGGCCTGGGGGCTTGTGAAATTAGTTCTTGAACTCCTTCTGATGCCAAAAAAAATCAGGCTTTCTTTTGAAGAATTTTTTTCCTGTATTTCAAAGTTGAGAAAACCCTTTTATTCAATTCTCTGATGAGGACTTGATTCATAATTCGCGATGAACAGGAGACCCAATTACAAAGCATTAAAAGTTTGATTGTTGCTATTGAAGTCGATGGGTAAACATGATTCAACACACAGATGGTTCGACTCAAGGGCCAATAAGGTCCATACACCAATTCAACCTCATCTTATTGGGGCCCCACTCGCTGTGAAAACGATTAAGCGCTTGCTTCTGGCCTATCACCTATGCGCTCTTTTGAATGGTAAACAATAAAAATAATAAAGTTGAAGGCATAATATATGGTGTGAAAGTGGTAACCCAAACGAGCGTACACCAATACAACAGTAATTCAGATTGGCGACGGAAAACACGTCAGTAATTGCTGACAAAATCACGAGCGGGCGAATCAACTGACTCCGCTTATATGATCCCGAAGAAATCCTAATGAATAATACGGCTTATATATTATATATATATGTATATATTTATTTTCGCAGGCTGAATTGGAATGAGGAATTGCGAGACGGACAGCACAGCACGAGAAGTCGGGGAGGAATCGTGGATCCCGTGCCATGCTGCGATTTTCGCCCGCGTATATTCGCCGTGAAATTAGAGAGATCAGTGTCCAGAGCCGCTTCGAAGGACGTATCATTACCGGTTTCCGTGATCCGTGGGTCCCAGTACTGAGTCCCTGCTGTCAGGGGCTCGTCCAAATTATCTCGCAGCCGAATACGGGCAGAGTCTCGTCCGACTTTCCCGCACTGACCCGTGCGTACTCGTATAGAGTTGGAGAATATAATGCAGAATACCAGGCACTACACTATCATACTGTACTCGTATACTGTACTGCGCTCTGGAGTATGAAATATCACAGTGATGCGATTTTATTCTATTTATTCACTTATTTATTTTCAATGGGACCCCGACACACGGACGATTTGACTTATATAGGAACAATATTAAATAAAAAAAATCTTATCCAACATCCAGAAAACGTCCCATATGATGCAGGCACTTTTCCAAACTCTCTCTGAAAAACAGGAATTTTTTTTCATTTTGACATCCCTTGAACAAATTGAGCTATTTTATATTCAAAAAATTTAAAAGCAATGCGATCATGAAATTACTCCTGTTTAGAGGGACGCAATTCAAATCTGGGACGCAATTCAGGGACAGTTTTTTCAGGCTACAAGAAAACAATTCTGGCATTTTTCAAATTTCAGGTAGAGGATTCAGACAAATGTTCATTTCCTGAAATGTTTGCAGGATAAGCTAAAGTGCACTGAACACGGCTGAAATAGATTTCCAATTATGCTTAGAAAATGTGTTGTAAGTTGGATTAACTTGTAGGTTTAACTTGTAGGATTAATCTTGTAGGATTAACCTGTAGGTTCTCAAAATTAAACTGTGTAGCGGCTGGTGGGGTGACTGTCATGGGCCAGTACGGCCTAATTAAGGGTTGCTGGGCTGGATCTGGCCCATGGGCTGTATCTTCGGAACCCCTCTAATTCATAATCGAAAATAGGATGATTTTTTGCTTATTTTTTCAGTTTTTCCGTCATGAGTGCACAGTATAGCTGGACTATTTATACTTATTTGCTTCATGAGTTCATTCTGGTGCCAAAAGATCAGATTCTGCATGATTTTCATCTGCGGTTATTTTCGGGACTGAAGCTGAAAAAAAACATGTCTTCAAATTTTTGGATTCAATTCCAATTTTTGCTGAGCAGGAGAACCAATTAAATAGCTCCCGTTTGAATTCTACAGAAAAACATGATCCATTATGTTGATGCTCTGACATAGGGACATGGTCCAATCATGAATTTCGTCCGGATCTTGGGTCCACACAGTAATCCTGTTTCTACCGGCATGTGGTTTCGAAATAAATTATCGATATCTGGTAAGTTTGGAAAAGGGATAGCTATAGACTTAGTGGTATTTGCGAGGACGAATCAAATCTTTGAGCAATGTCATCTCGTGCAGTTTCTCGTTGCACCGAAGAGCGATCAGCAAAGAAAAAATGAAATAATAAATTTCAAGAAATCTCGAAATGCCGAGCTAGTAAACAGCAGCAGCAGCAGTTCACGTCCTAGGCGGACTTTCAAGATTTCCACCTGATTTTCTCGCAATATCGATAGATTTGACATGCTAGTCACGTGTCTGATCAGAGTCACAGAATGGATACAGTATTTTGATAAGAGAAATGGAGGATCACATACAGTACAGCAGTATTTATCTCTTCAGCTCTACTCAAGGCTTACGGCTCAAGATTTATTCCTAAATAATGTTGTGAAGATACGATCACCAAATTTGCCGAAGTTTTAAATTTCTTATTCAAACCACGGAAAATGCATCACACAATCAATAATCCCCGTAAACTACACATACCGTACTGCATAATGCAGGAGCTTCACAGAAATCATTCGCGTTATGGATTTTACTTCACTGACCTCAATAAGGCATCGTGTAGATTTCCAAATATAATTTATTAGTAATTCCTCGTCGTTTTCTGATGTTGCATAAAAGATACTTCAGAAAAAGAAAAGAAAAACCAATGGGAATCCAGCAGATGTTGGAGGAAGAGGAACTGGATACGCCCGCAAAGGTTATTAATTCTTGCAACCCCTGTGAAAGGTGTTAACTATAATCATATTCATGATCATCTTCTTGCGTGGTTTTTTCTTCTTCATAAAATATACGTCTGATAAATAACGGATCTCTGAAGTAAAAAGCACATTATTATTAAGGTAATTTCCGTTGTGGACACTTGAAAATGTGTTCGTTAGATAACATACGGAATGAAACTTGCTGGGGCGTCTTCGATGAAATTAAAACATATGCTTAAACTTATGGTCTCTCTTCTATATCCGCATATTGAGTAAATTTCGAATGCAGCTAAATATTCGTCGTATCACTCAATTATCTTTAAAATTCGAGTTCTGTTCGTATCACATTAAGCAAATTTAAAACTACGGTGATGAATGGAATATAATGCTCTTGCTTTTAAACGTGCTACTTATAGCCAAATATATAAACCTTCCATGAATTCAACCTGTGTTCTGTATTCAAATACAGTTCAACCTTGATAATTCAAACCTCTCTAATAATTATAATAACTCCCTATGTCAATTTCTTCAAGTCCACATCTGAGTTTTCTTAGAGACACTGCATTAAAAACCTCCTTATTTCCAAGACTTTCTCAAACCTCCACAACTCTATTTTCTGAATCTTTTTGGCTAGGATTGTATTGACACAAGAAAGAGAAAAGCAATAAAAATGCACCTTAGTGTGCTTTGAAATAAAATGAAAGATTAATTTGGCAAATGAACCCTTGCCTCTCGGTTCAGCATACCTTTCAAATCAGTTGAAATGAAATTTGAGGTCCAGAAAATTCCCTATTATCCTTATTTATTTCCCTTTACACAAATGCTTGCTTCTCTAATTTAAAGTACATATTTCATTTTGGATGAATAGGGAAGATCAAAGTGCAGGTAAAAGAAAAAGAGGAAAGAAGCACGTCGAGGATTCGTGCCTGCTTAATATTGACAGGTCCCTTATTTCAGAATCTCTCGCAGGGAAAACAAAAAAGCCTCAGGAATGAAATAGGTGAGCTCGGAAGGCCAGAAGGGGGTTTTTATAAACCCGTACAATACAGTACTGCAATGCAAAATGAATGGGATTCCCGAAAGCGGGACTCGGTGCATCGTTTTATTTGCAGGCACAGGAACCCGTTCATTACGTCCGAGGTTCTCACACGTTTGGAGGGCCTCGAAACGCGAGGACGCTTTTATTGATGACGGTAATGATGATGATGATTCAGGCTCGGGCTGCATAACCCGCCGGGTTTCTTTTTTTTTCTACCCGGAAGAAGTCTGTAATAACGACTGCTAGGGTTAACCCAGCCGTGTTCCTCAATTTCCGCTCCTTTTTTTTTCTTCCTGCTTCAACGTACGCTGTTGTGTGGTCTCCCGAATGCATTTCAATGAACGAGTCTGCGTCCAGTGCTCTTTTTTATTTTTGGTTTTGCGCAGTTCACTGAGGAGTATTCTGGTGCATTAAAGGTTATTCACTTGCGTTTTAAGTGGCACCGTATGAGGGAAAAAAAGGGGTATGAGTGTTGGTTGACCGGGGGGAAAAAACTGGTTCTTGGATGAACATAGTCTCTTTGAACCCGGAAATCAAACCCGAGACTCGCGTTTTTTGCGAATTTAATGTCTATTTCCCTACTCGGGATTACTCGGAAAAGGTAGAAATGCGGTAAAGTGGCACTAAGAGCATCACCTTCGGGCAGAAAAAAAAACTTGTTAAAAAAGCAATATCTTCAACAGAATCTTAAAAATTGTACACTAGTTGAGAGCACTTATTATGAGAACTTCACAAATTAGATTGTTCCATGAGCCTTTAAATGGGAAAAATTAAAGCGTTACATTCTTAATTATTAACTAGTTTTCAAGTGCAATAAGACTAATAACTCAGTTGTAAATTATTTACCAGAAAACAATGCATTTACACCGGAGAAGTACACTACATGCACTTTCTTTTTAGGCAATAATTAGGTTATGTACAATATTTTTTGAATATGATATGCTAAAAAAATATGCTTCAATTGATATTCCATAGCATAAGTGATTGTGTTTGTTTTCGCAAGAAAGGAGGTGGGGAGTTGGTCCTCTCCTGGCTGGCCACCACAATACAGTATTCCAATCGTTATTTTCAGTGACTGATGACGGGGAAATAGAAAGACTTGAATGAGGATGCACGTGATTTTTCCATTTCAGATCAGGCTTAAGTTTAGGCTTGATGAAAAAAAAGGCTGCTGAAGCAGTAAACAACCAACGAAATCTTACCATATTAATGAATGGAGTCTATTAACCCTTTTGCGCAATGCTGGGGTATTTTTTTAAAGATCCTAAGAGATAGTTTTGAAGAAAAAATATTGCAATTGCAAATATAGCCTACATTGGGAAATATCCATACATTCTTTCTATCTGTGCCAAAAGTTTTGGGAGAGTGAAAAAAAAAGCTCTATACTAGGGCTGGGTTTTTTCAACCTTCAGTCATAGGATTCACTTGAAGAAGGGAGGAGGGAGGGTCTGTTGGAAATTTTCAGTTTTCCTCTCCTGGCAATTCCAAATAGTTCCCAGCTCAGGTCACCCTTTCCTAGTGCCATTTTTGTGACCTTTGGTCAAACCAAAATGCACCAGCCTGCAAAAAAGGTCCTGGTACTGCCACTGCACAATGGAATAGAACCCTCTGCTGATGAAGGGTTAATTCAAATAACAATCCTTCCATATGGCAATATAAATGCTTCATTGATACAGTGGGACATTCACATACGAACTTACTGACAGCTGATGATATACAGTAACTTAGGGATGTAAACTTGAACAACAACAAAATCTGCCGCAACATCTGGACAATTCCTCCAAGATATGGAGACTTTTCAGATACTTCTAGGAAGTGGGGAAACATTCATTTATCAAAACTTGGACATCTCTCGAAAAAATTAAGCTATTTTGTGCATTCCAAAAAATTCTTCAAACAATTTACTCAAATTCATGATTTAAAACGTCTACTTTTGTTTTTTCAGAGTTTTTTTTTAGCAACAGTGTGCAGTATAGAAATACTTGTTCTGGTTCTGTGCTCCTTGAGCACATTGTGAAGCAAAAATATCACATTTTGTGGGGTTTTCTTCAGCACGGCAATTTTCTGTACCATAAAATATCAATGCAACAAACTCCTGGGAACCTGACAAAAAATGTGTTATAATGAAAAAAATTGCTGTATTGAGATTAATGATTTTCAGCACATGTTAGACTGCAATTTTATTGGAAATGGGGAATACATATTTTGAAATCCTTCTGAAACACATAATTCAAGACCTAGCATAATTAGTGATTACTTCTGATGAAATGAAGAGAAATTCTCCATATAAAAAGTACTCTCCTTTAAATAAACAAACATTTTTACTGAAGTATTGCTGGTCATGAAAAATGAAAACAAAATTATATATGGTAAACATGCTCCACTTCCTTCTCAATCAACTTATCCACATATGGCTCTTTCTAAAATAGGGGAAAATTCTTCTAATATACTGATTATTTGAAAAAGGCATACTTTAAAATGAATGAGCTAAAGAATTTCAAAAAATATGTCCGGTGGTCTATTTTTTGGATAGCAAATTTTCTTTGCTCAAAGATTTTTGATGAAGTTGTAATGCTGCACCTTTCAATTTTTCAACAATTTCTGCCATTCTTGAGTAATCTTTATATGGGCTGTGCACAGAATCATGGCAACAATTTTGTTATTAAGAGATTACAGCCTAAAATTATTTTCTTATAACAAAATTTTTATTACATTATGCCTACGGGAAACTGCCAGGACCAAGAAAACAATTTTTTATAACAAGATTTGTTGTAACATAATTCTATTGCAACTGAAAATTTTATAGAAACTGAAATTTTTCATTCAATTTTTTGGAGATTTATTTCTATTTTTTGATGAGCTGGAGATCCAATTGAATATGTTTCCATTGAAGTATACGGGAAAATATGATCCAACTTTCAAATGCTCTGACATGAGGACAATAAGGTCCAATAAAGCACAAATTTTGTGGCATAATTCGGGACTCCTCTGTAATTTTTACACAATACGTTTAAGGAATAGAAATTTGATTCTTCATGCGGGTAATCACGGCTTCGCGCTGCATTCCAATAAGATGAGTGTGAGTTTAAAGGGTTATTTTTAATCATACTGGTGGTGTAGTGTTGAAAAAGGGGCGTGAATTATTCAATCCGGAACTGCGGGCCAGTGAACAGAACAGTACTGTAATGCACATGTACAGCAGTACTTTCACTATACAGTACTCGAATTCATTCGACGGGGAAATCGAGGAAAAACGCGGGATATTGGTTAAAGTGAGTGATTTCCCTGGTCATCGTCCAAGTAGGATGTTCCCTTCTATTTTCGCGGGCTGATGAATCGAAGGTCAGTCGACTTCCGCGGCGCCGACTTGATGACATCGTTGAGTCCCGATTGCAACATCCTGTCGCTTTTGCGGGCTAGTCTCGCACGCCACATTCCGATCACCAGCACCTGGTTCCAATTTCTGCTCCTTTCCCGAAAGAAGGGGTTAATTGCCCTTGTGGGATCTCTTGAGCGGTCGTCGAGACTTTTCTTTTCATTTTTAATTCTCTGGATTTTATTTTACCCTTTTCGTCCTCCGACTTTCGCGACAGGTGGAGGAGAACAGCCTTGAAATGCCTCGAATATTCCCGAGTAGGAAGAGCCGATTCAACTGAGGAACCACTGAACCTTTCGTCCGTCGTGGAAAAAAAAACATTCATTTTGCTTATGAAACAGCATCGCAACAGTTCGAGGAAACGAAGAAAAAGAGTTGCCATACAATCGAATTTGCGATTGAATATAGAATTTTTGTCCATTATTCCAGAGAAAAGTTCGAAAATAAAACGACGGAATATTTTGGGAGACGAAGTTTTTAACCAAGGAGGAGAATTTGTTCCACCTTTGAGACTCAAATATGCGATGAACGAAGACGCCTCAAGGCATGAAACTATTGTTTCAAAGGGAATGCACTTGTTCGATATCGCTCTATTTGTCAGCAACTCCCTTTATTGCCTGAATATTAATTTAATGCTGACTGCAAAAACATTATCAACAGGTCAAGATTTGCACATGATATAGAACTTCATGTTTGAAGCCTATACTTGTGATGAAGCACTGGTGATTGTGATCATTCCCTATAGAAAGTGTAGCTGTAGATATTCTTCAGCATCCAAAAGTGCCTTTTTTTAAAAGCCTTTTTGCAATATTCACATGCCAGTTTTTATTCAAAAATGAGGAGATTATTTGTAGGTGTATACAAATAATCTACCAGTCCTACCAGTCCTGCCCCACATTTGGTCTTCTTTTAAAATTATAGAATTTTCAAATGCCATGAGTATGCTGAGAATTTAAATGAAAGCTCGAATTTAAGCTCAGTAGAGAAGTTCATTTTCACGTGTATTCATCAAACCGCACATCAATCATTATCCTTTCTCTAAACACCATGGTGCAAAAGTTTGGCGAATGCATACAGGGCAGAGTGGTTTCACCACTCACAGTGACCACGGTCCAATTTGGACCAACAGTCCAAGACAAAGTGTTTCTTGGAGAGACCATTCTGGCACAGGCAATTCTGGCAAACAAGATCCAGTTGCTCCCGCAATGGGACTGAGCATGAGAGAGAGAGAGAGATCATTATGGTCTCCGTTGCAAAGGTGACATGGTGGATGCAGTTGTCTTGCCCCCTTTTCCCCACAGGTACTGGGAGCATCAGCATTTGTGGGGTGGACTCTGATCCTGCTCCACAGTGACATTTTCTATTCCCTGCCGCCTGTGGGGTTTGACCTGTATCAGTCTCCTGCTGCTTGGTGATGGCAATGGCAGACTGGGCCAGGGCCGCCACCTGGGCAGCCAATGCTGTTGCAGGTGCTATCTGCCCCAGGCTCTACCTTGCTGGTGAAGGCCAGCACCACTGGCTCTCCCAGGGCACACTCTTCTTTGAAGTAGGTGCAGATCCACCTATACTGATCCTGCAGGCAGACTGCCCATGCCGCCCTCTCCTCTGCACATGTGATGGCATAACACTCCATCGGAATCTGCAATGGGAAGAGGTGTGCACTGAGCTTCAGGCCCACCTGCATGGTTGGCCACATGTATTCACGTGCCTGATGCATAGTGGTTTTGATTGTACACAACTGCATGGCAATTCAATGATCACAGTCAAAGTACTCGAAGAAACATCTTTGGCATTGGCAGCTGGTCAAACTCCCAAAAGAGCTTTGTATGCAATGTGTCTGTCTGCCCATACTTGTTCAACAGGATCTCAACCATGCACAGATACAGAATGCCTTCCTACTGATGCAAATAATCATCAATGTTGTGCCCTGCAGTGCAATTGATATGCTACTATAGGATGCGTAACCATTTGGCATATGTAAGATGAGTTCTGGGTGCCCTATGGACTGACAAAAAGTGGGTCCATAGGCAGTCAAACATAAGCTCATCCATTGCTTTCCCAGTAAACCAGTGAAAATCCAGGGAGCACGCCTCCTTTGCATAGGACACTACCAGCTTTGCATGAGCAAGTGCCAGAGGTTGCTCTGCACCATACAGGAGGCAAAGTTGCTCCTGCATGCCTTGTGCTCCATCTAGGGCTGACTGGCTCACACAGGTACAATCCAGTTTCCAGGTCTGTGTGCCTTACAGAAGAAACTGCCCACTTTGCCTGGGCTGCAACCCTCCAGGGCCCTCAAATGCCTGGGAGCTGGGCTTAGGCATGCCCAATCTGTGTGGCCCAATGCCAGGGCTCAACCTTGGGGAGCCATCCCCATGGCTAGACCTCTGCAACCTGGCCCCATGGTTCAACCCACTCACTGACAGGACTCTGACAATGAGAAATAAAAACCCCAGAACAAGGAGTTGAGTTGCCCTGCGGTCAAGGCATGCACCATGCATTACCTGGAGAGAGTTGACCATTATGCAGTTGACTTCCTGTGCTATGCAATCCAGGCTTGCTGATTTGTCCAGCTTTAAGAATTTATTTGCCGCTTTTCAGCATTCACAAGGTTCAATCAAGATTCCCACAACTGTTATGTTCTGTTGAAGAATTTGACTGGAAGCATAAAGAGCCACACAGCTGTTGTTCAATGCCACCAGAGAGACAAGTCAGTAAAAAAGGAATAAAATACAGATAAATTTGCCTAGCCACAGGTACAGAATCCTTGCACCATTCTCTTGCACTGGTCTGCCACAATGCTGCAGACCGGTTGCATACCAAGTGACTCCTGGCATGCATGCACTTGTCCACATGCCCAAGTCATACTTTGGGTGGAATCCTTTGGTTGCACAGAGTCATCTGCCAGCAACCCACTTTATTTAGTTATTTAGTGCCAATTTAGTGGCACTAAATTGGGGTTGGATTGTATCTTACTTCTTGAAGATTCAATGAGCAGCCAAGGCTTTTCTTCCCCATCCTAATGATCGACTTTCGTTGTGCATATGCAATTCAACGATTGCATCAAATCTAATTGGTTGTTGGAAGAACGACCCCATTGCCCATCTCATCAGTCGTCGTCTCCAACCTCCTTGATAATACTGCGATTTCTAGGGAATTTTCCACGTTTCTGGAATCTTTATTTATTTTTGCTGGCTTATTTGTCTTCTTGATATATAGAGAGAGATAGAGGGGGGGGGGGAATTATCCCAGGAATGTTCAGCAACAATAAGAGGAAATAGCTTCATTCTGCTGCTATATACGCCTTCATGTTTCGCGTGGGCATTTGCCGCGGCAGCAGGAAAACGCCGGTCGGGGATGAATCGAATGTTCGTGACCAGAACATGTGGCAGGAAGGCGTATATATATATATACAGTATACACACATGCAGTGAACAGAAGGGATTAAGAGTCTCGGTCGCGGTAATTTTACGCGGAAATGAACCTGATCTAATTGGAGGTGTACACACAAGTCACCAAAGAGGCGAATGATAACGTGTCTTGCCCGCAGGGGAGGGCGCCCATGAAAAATTACGCCGCGGACTCGATTATTGTAATCAGGGCCTCGGGGTGAAAGCCTTTACTGAAGTCGCATCCTGCTTTTCGGAAGCGATTAGGGCCGCAGGCAGAAGATTCAATTTTAATTCCGACTCCGCTTAATCCTCCCGCAAATTGTTTCGCCGGCTTCGGAAATGATCGAGTCACGATTGTGACGCTCATCGTGTATACGACCCAAACTACACTTCAATATTTAAAAAAAATATATATATGTATATATATATATTGGAAAACCAGCCAAAAGGAAAGAACTGAACCATTCCCACATAACCCCGGTTATGCATATACACAGCAGTACAGTATATATACAGGGGAAGACGTTCCTCTCCTTCTCGTCGGCAGAAAATCTTCTTCGGGCCAACCCGGTCATCAATTATGCTTAGGCTTTGAAAATGGAACAACAGCCAAGAAACTGCTCCACAATAACGATGAACCCGACTCCGGACTCACAAGAAGTTTCCTATCCCACCAATCTTTCTCTTGCTCTCGGAAAGTCGGCTATTCGTCATTCGGGGCTTTTGAAGACAAATTACGAAACGCGGAAGATCATGATTTCCCAGCTAGAGGGACGTTTTCTGCTGCTATGCTGTATAAAGGTGCACTTTTGGCAGGTCCGAGTCGCCGATCGGGGATTTCCCGCGTCTTTTTCTTACTGTCACGACAGAGCCCTTCATTATCCTCACGTTTCTTCGTATATCTTGTATATATGCACGTGAGTATGTATAAATCAATGAGGTTGCAATTTACAAATCAGACTTTCCCGACTTTCCCTTTCGCTTCATATGTTCCGAACGCACTTTCGTCTTCGTTTATCAAGAGCTTTTATCTAATGTGAAACGTAGAATATATACGTGGAATCTTGGAAACGAACATTTCTTCGGCCGTTTCGTCGGCATTTCTGTTCTTTTCTTGTTGATCAAACTAACAACTTATTCATCATACTTCCCTCAAATTATAGTACTTTACTAGTATAAACGTGAATACTGTATAATTAGTGTATATGACTCAATAAATCCACGTATGTACCATAATTTTGCAAAATGTAAAAAATATGGTGTTTCTGACACACTGGTGTGGCACATTTTTCGTAAATTTTTGAAAATTTTGAGAAAAAATTTAAATACTCAATGATATTTTTACCGATATTAATTTTTTATACTGTACTGTATTTTTAAATGGCTCGCTTTTTCACTCCGAAACTCCAGTTTTAATCAAGCTTACTGTATCTTCCACTAGGGCAGGAATTTTAAAATTTTCCTTTGAGTTTTTCCTCTTTGATGTCGTTCGCAGTTTTCGTGCAACATGGAATAGAAAATGAATGTGGCTTCGACTTGAATCGACGATGATGCGGTAATTCTCTCTTTTGGTTCAAAACTTGTCATGCAAAATATTATTTTCATTCGGGATTTCAGAATAATTTCTTGACGAATGACTTCTTGTCAAAACCTACCATATGTGACGCACGTGGAAAACCACGATCGAACCCGAAATACGGGTACCGCCAGATTTGTTCCAAGTCCTGGCCCGTAGAAATACAGCACGAAATGAAACAACACGTGGACTTTCTATATACAATGACGATGTAGTATACAACGATTTTCTCTGTATAATGTATTTTCGGACACACGGGGTTATCTCGCCATGTTATACAGGTTCTCTGTATAAATATGGTCTCTCTACAACACATTTTTTTCTGGTCAATATTCGTCTAGAGAGTTCACCTGTATTTTCCAAAATGGAATGC
The DNA here is from genome assembly GCA_905338405.1 of Notodromas monacha. Lineage (NCBI taxonomy): Eukaryota > Metazoa > Arthropoda > Ostracoda > Podocopida > Cyprididae > Notodromas > Notodromas monacha. The sequence goes on from CAJPEX010001056.1 coordinate 39,188, forward strand.
ATGTAAAAGTCTTATGCTGGGAGAGACTCCGGGATGTTGTGCAGTGATTTAGATTTGTCTACAGATTCACATTTGTAATTATGCCGAGTACTGCACTTGCAAGCTGTGGAGAGACGATGTTGAATGTTGATGAGGAACAATGATACACGGAAATCGTGAGTTGTCAAGGTTGAGGAGCGCCAAAAGGAAAAAAAAAAAAAGGAAAATAGCAGAATAAGGATGGATCGGTCGGCACTCGGTTCGTCGACAGATCGGGCTCATAATCGCAGTCTGGCCTAACAAGACTTCGTTTCGGACACAATTCGCAGTGATTGCTGAGGATGAAGTTGCTCGGACCAGCAGTGGGAGGCCTAGTTGAGATGGATGATTAAATTAGGCTCTCATAGTCGGCCAACATTCCGCCTCGGGCCACGGGCTCAAATGCGTATGCCCAGCATCGGCGACGGAATCTCGGAAAAACTCGAGCTAGCCCCGGAGGGCAGGGCAGTCAGTCGGGAAATTATTCGGCGTGAATTTTTCCCAGACCCTTGTCACGCGATTTCGGCGGAAAAAAGGTCGGGCAGCAAGAGAGGGAAGAACGCGGCGAACCCGGGGTCCTCATTGATCAGCATTAAAAGACCCGGGAGATGATCATCAAGTTCTTATTTCTCCTTGTTCTTCTCGCTCCGTTTCAGTTCTCTTTTTTGGTTTTACTGGTTTATTTATTTTTACATGGATTTTTTTTCCATTCGTCCCGCCTTCTTCTCGCCACAGGGCTCTCCCACAGCGAGCTCCAGCTTTCATTTTTTCCCAGCAACGACCACAACATGAGCTGCTATTTGGTGTTTACGGGGAACACTTGGAAATTGTTTCTCAGAAAATGTTAATCGCGTCTCATTCTACTAGTGGACGATAGTACTTTATCCAGCGTTCGTCGAATGGAAAAAAATCACACGACCAGAAAAACACTGATGTTGGAACAAAAGTTTCCTTTTGGTAATAATTAAAAGCTGCTGATGTATTCATATGAAGATATTGTTATGGGATTTAAGAGAGTATTAGTAAAAAGTTTTTGTCACTACCGTAATGTGATGCTGCCTTTTTCATGCTTGCCAAGCTCAGTTTTTCTGTTCAATTTGGCGCGTTATTGAAAAAATAGATATGCAAATTCCCTAATATCGATTACTAATAGTGAACGTTCAGAAATGAATTTGAATACGATATAGAATTGACGTGAAGAAATTGAGTTGAGAGATAAAACTTTAATATCATCACTCTATAAAATAAGACTATTCGAAAATTTAGCTGAAATCTTTCATCCCACAAATCCTTCAAGCAAACAATCCTGTACATTTGCGTTTATTATGAAGTTCAATTGTGTATTCACATAATTCTACGCTTGGATTTCCCAAAGTCTTGAAGAAAGACGAGGCAAACCAAGAACTTGCAATATAGTAGTAGGTGATTTGAAAACGTTGCCGTGGCTGATGCGAGGATACTGATATTCACTGACTTTTTTCATTATTTTTTATTAGGAGGAAATAAGCGTCACTTTTCTCACCTGACGACCTAGCTGAGTATCACTTTGGGCCTTTCGTCGAGTGTCTTGATTCGCACATCGCGAGTGACTTTCTTTGATGTGATTTGCTGGCGACCATCACAAGGAAGGAAGAAGTGTCGGCGGATTAGTTAGGGGGAAGATGGAGAAGATGATGATGATGATGAGGCTCCATATGACTAGCTTCCCTCAGCACCCTGAGAGATCGTGTCTGGGAAAGGCGAGGATTCGTCGAAAGAGATCAAAAGACCAAGTATGTGATGTGAAATTCATTTAAAAGAAAAAAAGGCAGAAGGAAGCAGAGGAATAAGGGATTCGAAAAGCAGGTGTCCCCCAAAGCGGTACATGGCGTGCGCATGATAAAGTTCTGGATTCCAGCTCGACGCTGTTATTTGGCATCAGCAGCGTGTTTCATCCGCATTATATGTATATCGTGCGCCGGGCAGTTGATGATCTATCAGGTGCAGGTGACCCGTGACCCTGGCGGACTCGGAATTCGTGCTGCACGCGGATCCATCCGGGGGTAACACGGACGGCATACGCAACAATGCCCAGGCATGTGTCCGTGTATACTGTATACGGTATTCACTGCGTAGAGGAGGTGCTCCTGCCTGCGATAAGCTGGCCAGCAATCAGGGCCTCTTTCTTTCAGTAACACGGACGGCATACGCAACAATGCCCAGGCATGTGTCCGTGTATACTGTATACGGTATTCACTGCGTAGAGGAGGTGCTCCTGCCTGCGATAAGCTGGCCAGCAATCAGGGCCTCTTTCTTTCTCCTTCCGGGCACGCTGATCGTCGTCTTATATTCTCATCATTCCCCTCATCTTGCAAGTGCTGGTGATGGCCCAACGTCCTTGCATTGCGGCCCACTATATAGTAGATATTGGCAACAAATTCTGCACGACTGCGGAAAAGCACCTTATTCTGTGGTGGCCTAAAAGTTGCACAGCATAACCAGCCTCAGAACCTTGTTCTGTTTTTTTTCTAGAGGCGTAACCCTTTTGCAGCAAAGGGAGGATATTTTTGCAAAAGTTAGTCTCCAAGACCAAGAGGACTGAAATGTAAAAAACAAACATCAACTCATATAACCAAGACCTAAGTTGTGAAAAAGTCCAATACAGGTGGTACTCCACAATAATTCAACCTCCCACAATTTGACCATCCTGCAATGCAACAGTTGAATTTGCTGGGAGGTCAACTCGCAATTCAATCTAGGCCCCACAATTTTACCCACAGATATGGGCAAAACATACAAGGTAGCAAGCATTGCATTTGATGTTGCTTTGCAATTCAACAGTATAGTCCAGCAACAGATTAGTGTCAAATTAAAGGGCACAACCTGTACTTTTTCATCTGTGTGTTAAAAATGTTTGCTGGAAAAAAACATTCCTTGCTAGATAGTGTTGTTTTCTGCATTCCTAGCATGGGATTAGCATTCCAGATTTTGGCAAACAAAAGGATTTGCCCTTCACAGATTTTTTTTTATACTCAGGTTTTGTCAACTGAGGTGCCTCTTTGACCTTCAGGATAACTGAAATGTGACTGTGTGCAAGAAATTCCCAACTTTTCTGAGGGATAGAAAGCATGCCGTTTGCCTTTCAAGTGTTGAGAGCATTGCCAAAATACTGTTTGACAAAGATCACTGAGTCTCACACCAAAGACAAAACAAATGGTCGTCAACTCTCCAATTTTCTATTTATTAGCTGATTGTGAGCCAGGAAGGAATCAGTTGACTTCACCTTGGCCAGCAGGAATCACTTGCACCTAAAATCCTTCAAGAGGAAAGAAGTGTGGAAACAAAGAGGCTAAAGCACAAATGAGAAATTACAGTACCAATACTGTAGATCCACATTGACCTCATCTGAGCTAACCAACTTATCAATCGCGTAGAATTTATTCATGATTTTTGAAACAAACAGCCAAATGATGATCTCATCTGCAAAAAGTTGAGTCCTTCAAGATGTGTGAACTCTGATGGCTGAACTGTACTCAATTCTTTGGTCCATGATTCAATATGGGTCCATGCCAAAACCAGCTGAACACTGGTTCATAATGAGTTCAGCATGTGGCTTGCTGGCCAAGACCGCAGTGCCCACTGCTTTGGCCTGATCCTGATGATGGTAAAAATATTGGCTAAATTTATTATTCTTGCTCACCCGAATTTAAACTTCGAACTTTTGCCACGAATATACTTCGCAGTCTTCCGTGGTTCTCGTTTTTTTCTGGTTTTCGCCTGCAACAGCACATGCAGCAACGGCGTGATGTGGCTGTCATTACGTCCTCCTACACAAAATCGCCCAGGGACTCGTTCTTTCCACACTTATTCCCCTAAAAGAGCAAACAGGTAAGGAGAAAAAGGAAAATAGGGTAATTGAAGATTACGAAAGAAAAAAAAAAGAAATCATGAAGCAGGGCATTTCTCTCATAGATTGCCTGTGTTTGGTAAGGGATTTGCCTCCCGGCTCCGGTTCCAGCAGTGCAGGATGTTGCGGTGCTCCTTCCTGGAAACCGTCCTCGTCTTCTGCTTCTTCCTGGAAAACCCAGAAGTAACCACACATTTCGAGAAGCACAAATCGTCCGCTTTTACAATTCGCTGGAAGTTTCCCTTCTAAAGGATAGACTAGAAATGAAAAATTCCTCAAATCCATTACGAAATGTCCTCATATTGCAAATAATCATTTTCAGCGGGGCTCAGACATGTGGACGTAGAATCACGTAATCTTGTCACCATGTCAGAATGTCTGTATGTCAGATCACTTTGCCGTGGGAACATATTTATTTGGTTCTCCTCAAAGGGTCTGAATTTTGAGACACTGTCTGGATGTTGGGGCGATTTTTTTACACTAGTGTTCCTTAGTTGAATCGTCCGTATTTTGGGGTCACACTGTATCTGCTTCTACAAACTTGCATTATTTGGGGTTGATTACAAGACACTACAAAATCCTGCTCACCTGGTCTTCATATAGTCATGCATCTTTTTTTTAATCCTAAATTATATATACAGGGTTCATGAGTTTTCTACTTTGTTGCTGCTGTTGAGGACTGAATAAGGAGCATCAGTGCGTGGAGTTTTGCAAATATTTGTTGAGGCTTTAGAAACATCTTAATTTCCATCTTGCTCTTGTTCTGAATTTATCTTCACGCCCAGTGAACTAAGGTGAACCAAGGTCATTTCCGACCCAATAGGACGTCAGTCAGAGAGAAAAGACCTCAATTTTCTCAATTACAATTGCTGCCTGTGCTCCTGCCGTGGTTAGACTCTTTATGAAGGTGAATGGGGCCTGACAGAGTATGAAAGCCAAAGGCCCAGCACACCTTCATTAAATTACCAAGCAACTTTTCGGATAGTTGACACTGAGTTATCAATTTCATGCATCAAATGGAATTTACGATTGAGACAAAAACAATCATGATTTGGCTCCATGTTAATTACGAGTTCATGGACACGGAAACATTGATTTGAATGCCAGGAGTGGCTGAAAAATTTAAGAGAAGAAATTCCGTTCGATGAAATTTCTCACATTGTACTGTAAATAGTTATTCGATACATTTTTTTTACATTCGATAATTTCAAATCTGTGAAGAAAAAAAATCCTTAGAAGACGAGGTCTTGGTGTGCCCTCCATCTCTGCTATCGACCGTAAATACTGTCTTCGCTCGATTATACAATCCTTTCTTCATTCGAATCTCGTGGCAATTAGTAATGAAACCTATATGTACCAAGATGCAAATTTCTTCTGGTAATTAATGGAAAAATCCAGATGTTATTTACACTGGTTATTGGAACAATAAAATCTTTACTTCTCCCTCGGATATCTCGGCAACTGATTGCAAGCCCCATGCTGACGGAAATCAATTTAGAAAGTTTTGGAGCGCGCATAATAAATTATCCGCATGGAAAAATTGTTGAATATTCATGAAGGCTTGAAATATGAGAACCCACACGAAGTATGGAAAACTTTTCAAGTCTGTGACATTTAATGTGAATTGAAGCAAGGAAAAGTTGAAATGGCCGCATTGAAAAAAGAGTTGGATGATCGAAGGAAGTTTATATCTTCAGTAACACGGACGGCATACGCAACAATGCCCAGGCATGTGTCCGTGTATACTGTATACGGTATTCACTGCGTAGAGGAGGTGCTCCTGCCTGCGATAAGCTGGCCAGCAATCAGGGCCTCTTTCTTTCGCCTTCCGGGCACGCTGATCGTCGTCTTATATTCTCATCATTCCCCTCATCTTGCAAGTGCTGGTGATGGCCCAACGTCCTTGCATTGCGGCCCACTAGTAGATATTGGCAACCAATTCTGCACGACTGCGGAAAAGCACCTTATTCTGTGGTGGCCTAAAAGTTGCACAGCATAACCAGCCTCAGAACCTTGTTCTGTTTTTCTTCTTGAGGCGTAACCCTTCTGCAGCAAAGGGAGGATATTTTTGCAAAATTTAGTTTCCAAGACCAAGAGGACTGAAATGTAAGAAACAAACATCAACTTATATAACTAAGACCTAAGTTTTGAAAAAGTCCAATGCATAGTTGGTACTTTACAATAATTCAACCTCCCACAATTTGACCATCCTGCAATGCAACAGTTGAATTTCCTGGGAGGTCAACTCGCAATTCAACCTAGGCCCCACAATTTTACCCACAGATATGGGCAAAACATACAAGGTAGCAAGCATTGCATTTGATGTTGCTTTGCAATTCAACAGTATAGTCCAGCAACAGATTAGTGTCAAATTAAAGGGCACAACCTGTACTTTTTCATCTGTGGGTTAAAAATGTTTGCTGGAAAAAACATTCCTTGCTAGATAGTGTTTTTTCTGCATTCCTAGCATGGGATTAGCATTCCAGATTTTGGCAAACAAAAGGATTTGCTCTTTGCAGATTTTTTTTTAAACTGAGGTTTTAATTGTCAACTGAAGTGCCTCTTTGACCTTCAGGATAACTGAAATGTGACTGTGTGCGATTAGTTCCCAACATTTCTGAGGGATGGAAAGGGGGCTGTTGCCTTCCAAGTTTTAAGAACATTGCCAAAATAATGTTTGACAAATATCACTGAGTCTCACACCAGCAAAGACAAAGCAAATGGTCATCAACTCTCCAATTTTCTTTCATTGGCTGATTGTGATCCAGGAAGGAATCAGTGGACTTCCCCCTGACCAGCAGGAATCAGTGAATCACCTGCATATAAAATCATTCATGAGGAGAGAAGTGTGGGAACAAAGGGGCCAAAGCTTGAGTGAGCAATCACCAACAGATCAACATTGACCTCATCTGAGCTAACCAACTTATCGCGTGGAATTTACTCATGATCTTTGAAACAAACAGCCAAATGATGATCTCATCTGTAAAAAGTTGAGTCCTTCAATATGTGTGAACTCTGATGGCTGAACTATAATCAATTCTTTGGTCCAGAATCCAATATGGGCCCATTCCAAAACCAGCTGAACCCTGGCTCGTAATGAGTTCAGCATGTGGCTTGCTGGCCGAGACTGCAGTGCCCACTGCTTTGGCCTGATCCTGATGATGGTAAAAATATTGACTAAATGATTATTCTTTCTCACCCGAATTTAAACTTCAAACTTTTGCCACGAATATACTTCGAAGTCTTCCGTGGTTCTCGTCTTTTTTTTCTGGTTTTCGCCTGCAACAGCACATGCAGCAACGGCGTGATGTGGCTGTCATTACGTCCTCCTACACAAAATCGCCCAGGGACTCGTTCTTTCCACACTTATTCCCCTAAAATAGCAAACAGGTAAGGAGAAAAAGGAAAATAGGGCAATTGAAGATTACGAAAGCGGAAAAAAAAAGAAATCATGAAGCGGGGCATTTCTCTCATAGATTGCCTGTGTTTGGTAAGGGATTTGCCTCCCGGCTCCGGTTCCAGCAGTGCAGGATGTTGCGGTGCTCCTTCCTGGAAACCGTCCTCGTCTTCTGCTTCTTCCTGGAAAACCCAGAAGTAACCACACATTTCGAGAAGCACAAATCGTCTGCTTTTACAATTCCCTGGAAGTTTCTCTTCCAAAGGATGGACTAGAAATGAATAAATTCAGCAATCAATTTCTAATTGTTCTCATATTGCGAACTATCATTTTCATTGGGGTTCAGACATGTGGACGTAATATTGTCACCATGTCAGAATGTCTGTATCTCAGATCACTTTGCCGTGGGAACATAGTTTTTTGGTTCTCCTCATCTTCGTGAAAAAAGAAAAATGCATTCCCAAAAGTTATAATTTTGTTTCTCAATTTCAAGGTACAGAAAATAACTATGCAGAAAAAAGCAGCAGGCAGAATCTAACCTTCAAACGTATCAGATGGAGTTTAAGCAGCAAAAAAAAGTCTAGCTATCTTGAACACTTCTGAAGGAAAAAAACTGTGAAGAAATAAAACCATTAGCCAGTTTTTCATAATGACGGAGTAATTTTATTAAGAAATTATTTTCAATTATTTCGAGCATAAATACTGTAGCTAGATTTTTCCAGAAATATCAAAATTCACATAAATAACTGGTTTTATTGTTGCTAGAAATGTTGGAAAAGTGTCTGAATTTTGAGACAATGTCTGGATGTTGGGGCGATTTTTTTTAACTAGTGTTCCTTAGTTGAATCGTCCGTATTTTGGGGTCACACTGTATCTGCTTCTACAAACTTGCATTATTTGGGGTTGATTACAAGACACTAAAAAATCCTGCTCACCTGGTCTTCAGATAGTCATGCATATTTTTTTAAATCCTTAATTATATATACAGGGTTCATGAGTTTTCAACTTTGATGCTGGTGAGGACTGAATAAGGAGCATCAGTGCGTGGAATTTTGCAAATACTGTATTTGTTGAGGCTTTAGAAACATCTTAATTTCCATCTTGTTCTTGTTCTGAATTTTTCTTCACGCCCAGTGAACTAAGGTAAACCAAGGTCATTTCCGACCCAATAGGACATCAGTCAGAGAGAAAAGACCTCAATTTTCTCAATTACAATTGCTGCCTGTGCTCCTACCGTGGTTAGACTCTTTATGAAGGTGAATGGGGCCTGACAGAGTATGAAAGCCAAAGGCCCAGCACACCTTCATTAAATTACCAAGCAACGTTTCGGATAGTTGACACTGAGTTATCAATTTCATGCATCAAATGGAATTTACGATTGAGACAAAAACAATCATGATCTGGCTCCATGTTAATTACGAGTTCATGGACACGAAAACATTGATTTGAATGCCAGGAGTGGCTGAAAAATTTACGAGAAGAAATTCCGTTCGATGAAATTTCTCACAATTGTACTGTAAATAGTTATTCGATACATTTTTTTTTACATTCGATAAGTTCAAATCTGTGTAAAAAAAAAATTCTTAGAAGACGAGGTCTTGGTGTGCCCTCCATCTCTGCTATCGACCGTAAATACTGTCTTCGCTCGATTATACAATCCCTTCTTCATTCGAATCTCGTGGCAATTAGTAATGAAACCTATATGTACCAAGATGCAAATTTCTTCTGGTAATTACTGGAAAAATCCAGTTGTTATTTACACTGGTTATTGGAACAATAAAATCTTTATTTCTCCCTCGGATATCTCGGCAACTGATTGCAAGCCCCATGCTGACGGAAATCAATTTAGAAAGTTTTGGAGCGCGCATAATAAATTACCCGCATGGAAAAATTGTTGAATATTCATGAAGGCTTGAAATGAGAACCCACACGAAGTATGGAAAACTTTTCAAGTCTGTGACATTTAATGTGAATTGAAGCAAGGAAAAGTTGAAATGGCCGCATTGAAAAAAGAGTTGGATGATCGAAGGAAGTTTATATCTTCAACTCAAGAGAGAAATCATTGATTCCACGGTATTCAACATGCAAAGAAACAATTCGCAGAAATTCGAGTTGGTGTCGTCGATCCATTATTGCAGGGCTTTAAAAAAAATACTTTCTTTTTAAATAGATTGTTTTTCGAGTAAGGTTATTGATTGAGGAAAAGTAAACTTGAGAAACTCTGATGTACTGTACAATAGTGTCCCTACCAAACACACCTCGTATGCTTCAAACCGCATGAAATAACTAAAAAGAGATTATATTTCACGTGCTTCTCCGGTCACTACATACCAGTTCTGCAAAAACGACTGCCTTCGAAAATTTGTACTTTTGGGTTTGCCCTAGTTGAAATCCCGTTTCTCACGTTCAATAAACTACCCTGCAATGAATTAAAATCCGTTTTGGCGTGCAGTTCATGATTCAACCGTCATTAGGAAAAGTGTGACGCATTTGTGGTTAGCTGAACTGTTTATTTATTTTTTTCATAGAAAGAACATAGAGGGGGGACCTAGAAACCAATCCGGTGTTTTTCACTTCCCAGAAAATTTCCTTCCAACAGGCAAAACAAAAACAAAAACAGAAAAACAAAACAGACATTTAGGTTTGCCTCTGTCCTGCCGCCGCGTGCGAAATTTGAAAAGTAGTTGGGAGTTATTACGTTGATGGTGAATATTTTCGTCGATTAGCCCGGAAAATTGTTGGCCCACGGCGTAGGACGCAGGTGGGGGATCCTGATGAAGTTTCCTGAAGAAACAAAAATTGTGTTCCGACGAGTCCGTGGCATAGTACTGAAAGAGTACTACGACACGAATCGCGTCGCGACGCGCTTTTGAATGATGTTAATCACAGGGAAAGCATTTCAGACCTCTCGTATTATTTCCCTCCGCCCGTGTTTGGAAATAATTGCGCAAAACTTGAGCCGATGCCTGCCAAGATTCCACGAAGAAATTACCAATTTTGAGATGATTAGGAAAAAACAGGGCGGTAATTTTCTTCCAACGATTCCAGTGCAGTATATACAGTTTTGCGAGCACCGAAAAATGCGTGACGGGAAGTTCCTTGAAAAAAAAACTCGGGAATCGGAAGTACGGACACCTTCCTTTGAAGTTCTTCGTGATTCATTCTGTGGCAATCCACATCACTTATTTTTACCGATTTTCTTGAAAAGTTGTTTCGAAAGAGGGCTCCAAATTTTACCGACTTGCGATCTCCGTAGAAAAAGACAAATAAAGAATCTCCCGTTTCATTCTAAAAGATGTTCAAAAAGTTCTCGCGACAGTAATAATATTTTCTGGCTCTTCCAGATTGCAGATTATATTTATAGATGTCACTGGCAGTCACGATTGCTTTTTTTCAATATACGACTCCATCAGTAGGTTTCATTGCCATTATCTTCATGGTTCCAGCGCTGGGTTAGGAAAAAACACGATAGAATTTTTCAATTTTCTGGTTCCAAAAGATGAAATGTTCGTGGAATTATGCTGAAAAAATTCAATTTACAACGCGTTTATACGCATCAAAATATCATTGTGCAACCTTTTCGATGGTTTAGACGCGAATGAACTGTTGAATATTTTTAAATCCAAATTTCCAAGACCAAACTAAAAGCTCGCATTTCCACAGCGAAAAAAAAAAATCTCTTAAATGCCCAACAGTTTTTCGAACCCCTTCTGCTGCGTGGAATGAGTTGAAGAAGCGCGCTGACCTTTCAAACTAAACTTCAACACAGTGTTTTTATTTCCCTCGTTTCTTCATAGGATCAGACGCCAAAAAAAAAAAGGCTGAAGGGAATCAGATGCTGCACTAGTCTCCTCATCCCACGGTCACGACGTGGGGCAGCAAGAAACACACGCAACAAAAAAAAAAAGGAATAAAAAATCGCCCACGCCGGGTTTGGGAGGCTGCATGAGTCGACTCCATCACTCGGACTGATCGCAGCTGAAAAAATTGCCCCGAGGCGCACAATTAAAAACCCGATAGTCGTTAATCCCGGAACCGCAAACACCCGCTTGCGTGAAATATCGCGCGAAATTAAATCGATAACGTCGAATGTCGGTTGACCCGGAGTACCTGCGACTGCGCCCACCATGCAATTCCGTCTGCATCTGGGCCACTATATGGCACAGAGGTTATGCCAGTCCATTAATCTCTAATCACACACAGACACACACAAACACACACACATGCACACGAATCCTGTTCAACGTAATAATCGCAGCAATGCGACGACTCATAAGTCAGAGGAAATTGAAAGCCCAGGGGCACTCGAGTTGGAAAGAGAATAAATTTGTTCCACCGAACTGGATGTTTACTCACAGGCCTTTGGAAAATAAATTATTTGGAAACGGAGAAGGGTTCATTATTTAAACTGTTTCATTTGTAACGTTGGTTAGAAATATTTCAGATTGAACACGTGCATTCTCCAGCACGCAGGTTTTTTTTTTTTTGGAGTATTCATGATCTCTACCACTTTTTGACTGACCACCAGATACTGTTGCTGGAAACTTGTTTCATTCATTGGTTTTTGGTCCATCCTGCAGCTGTAATTGGTGAAGGGCAACTTCAATCCCTCAATATTAATTTCCTCCTTGATGAATTTCCGCAAAATTGTTCATATACTGTACGTCAATTCGGAATTGTAAGCGGATCATTGAAATTCACCTCGAAACATGTGATTTTTAAATGTGTCAAGATAAGGTAATACAGTACAGTCAAATTATGTTTCAACAAATCTCATTACGAACTGTTCTTGGCATAAAAAATTTTGTCTTTATCTGTAGAAATTTCCCCATATAGGAAGAATGTTTAAAAAAAAATCATATTGACGAATTATTCCTGACTTATACATCCGTATATACAGTATAACACATATTGCTTGCCTTGATGAAGTTCACATGGACGATAGATAAATGCAGCAATGGGCCCGAAAAGGGATGAATCCAACTATGAGCATCATTATACAGGCAACTTTCCAATATACAAGTAGAAATGCCAGTCTTTATATACACTAAACTTTACAATTACATGATCGCTAATGCGCATATGTTGCATTTAGCAATATTTTATGACTTCAATATGACTATTTCTCAAACGAACAGAATGTTTGAAAGAATGCTTCTCGTCTATTTTTCAAAGCATAAAGCGATTGATAAATATACGATTTATCTTACGAATGTATTTTCGTTTCTTTCACTTCATATTTGAGCAAGATCAGTTCGTTTTGAAGAAATTCAAGATCAGAAGTGGTCCAAAATTCGATTTCATGGAAAATTAAATTTTTATATTTTTTCATAGAAAAGGAGTTCAAAGTGATGCTGAATGAATTTGGCCATAGCCGTATATTTTGCCGCATATGTTTCACATATTTGAGGAGTTCATAAGCTCCTCAACGCATTTCTCANGAAGTGGTCCAAAATTCGATTTCATGGAAAATTAAATTTTTATATTTTTTCATAGAAAAGGAGTTCAAAGTGATGCTGAATGAATTTGGCCATAGCCGTATATTTTGCCGCATATGTTTCACATATTTGAGGAGTTCATAAGCTCCTCAACGCATTTCTCATGTGTTTTCCCTTTAGAAAATGTCAGCCTTATAAATGCTCAAAAAAGCCATGAATCTCAGTATATTAACGTTTTAAAAATCAATTACCTGGTGTACTGTTGTTCTGACATTTTATCGTGAACAGTGAGTAAAATGTAAGCATAGACCATCAGAGCTAGATGGGTTCGAGTGTTCGATCCAGAGAAGTGAACCCATCAGCAGGAGAATGTGTATGTCATACATAGGAATGGCATTCCGGGGGACTGAAAATGTCGTGGTGGTGCAATGGGCTCATCAAGGTAAGCCTACATTCTTTTGTTGTTGTTTATTTTTTTTTGAAAGTCTGAGAACTTATGGATGAACCCCCTCGGGTCGGGATTATCCGGGGATGGACGGAAGTGCGGCCATAGTCGTATATTTGCCGCGGAAACGGAGAGGTTCGCAGCGGGTCCCCGTGGACTCGGATCCGGGTTATTACCCCGGGTGTTATCATTTTGATTTAGCCGATCCGAGGACTGGGATTTCCATGAAATTATTACGTGCACGCCGTGATGTACGGTTAATATGGGCTGATGACTCCGGCCAGGGATTCGATGAATTTTTGACACTTTCCGCGACGGGAATCGTTTCCCTTTTCCCATGATTACCCGCGATGAGAGAAAAGACAGGACCATGGACTCTGATGCGTCGAAACCGAATCCCGGCGATTTTTCCCCTCGAATCTTGAACGAAACATTTGTCATGATTTTACGATCCGTGGCCGAAGGAAGAGTCGGCATAAACGTGAAGCAATTACTGCCTTCCCGAGAAAATCTTGTTTCTGTTTAATCCACTGTATTTGTTTTCTTCTTCTACTTTTTTTTGCATCGAACGGTTCCCTCGGGGTCCAAGAGTCCCAGCGACGATTAGGCTTCGTTGACCGAAAACATCCGAAGGAAAAATTATGCCAGGGGTAAAGTCCTGTTCCAATTGTCATGTGCCACATTTCCCTGTTCTTATTGCTGCGGGGCTTTTGGACTTCTTATAAATATAGGTCAACTTATTGCCAAAACCGCGCCCTAAACCGTGATGTACGGTTAATATGGGCTGATGACTCCGGCCAGGGATTCGATGAATTTTTGACACTTTCCGCGACGGGAATCGTTTCCCTTTTCCCATGATTACCCGCGATGAGAGAAAAGACAGGACCACTGACTCTGATGCGTCGAAACCGAATCCCGGCGATTTTTCCCCTCGAATCTTGAACGAAACATTTGTCATGATTTTACGAACCGTGGCCGAAGGAAGAGTCGGCATAAACGTGAAGCAATTACTGCCTTCCCGAGAAAATCTTGTTTCTTTTTAACCCACTGTATTTTTTTTCTTCTTCTATTTTTTTACATCGAACGGTTCCCTCGGGGTCCAAGAGTCCCAACGACGATTAGGCTTCGTTGACCGAAAACATCCGAATGAAAAATTATGCCAGGGGTAAAGTCCTGTTCCAATTGTCATGTGCCACATTTCCCTGTTCTTATTGCTGCGGGGCTTTTGGACTTCTTATAAATATAGGTCAACTTATTGCCAAAACCGCGCCCTAAGTTGAACACATCTTCAGTTACAGTGAAATCTTGCCACAACAAACTCCCGAAGATCTGATAAAAAATTGGTTACAACAAAAAAAGGAACGTAACACTAAGGACTAAGAATTGCGTAAAGTTTGACGTTAAAACACCCCTTACCCGTTATTTATAAAATTACGCGAAGGTTTTGTCTATTAAGTTCCGGAAAGTATTTATCTAAAAAAAATAATGAAATAAGGATACAACTTCTGAAATTATTGGTACCTTCTGTTTATTAAACCTGCATTAGTGTTGGAGTGCTCCTTGTTGTAAAAAAAAAAATTAAACAAAATAAAATGTGTTAGATACTTCTTAGACCTTTACTGCACTTCTTTCTGAATCAACTTGTTCACATACAGTATAGCTCTCTGCTCTTCAAAATAAAGGTACATTTTTAACTTCCTGTTCACTTTATTTGCACGAAATGCGTACACTCAAAAATTGAAGCTGCTGAAGAATTTCCAAGAAATGTGTCCTGCTGTTCATTTTTTGAATGCCAAGTTTTTTCGGCAGTAAGTGTTGATCTTTGGTGAAGCTGGAAGGCTGCACCTTTTAATCTTTTCGCAAATTTTCTGCAAATTATGAAAAAAATTTATAAAATAAAAAGATGAATCAATCGAAAGCCTATTTATGATGATTGGGTGAATACCACCGGGACATATTGCATGATTTGGTCGCAAATTAGGAAGATCCAAATCGCAATTTTTTTCTGATTTTCAACTGCCAACTGGGTGGAAGGCAATTGATTTTACGCTGTTTCCGTTTCTACATTTTTCACTCTAAAAACAATTGCATGATTTGGTCGCAAATTAGGAAGATCCAAATCGCAATTTTTTTCTGATTTTCAACTGCCAACTGGGTGGAAGGCAATTGATTTTACGCTGTTTCCGTTTCTACATTTTTCACTCTAAAAACAAGAACCATGCATCAAAATTTCCCAAGCCATGCACAAACGTCAAATGCAGGCCTTAATATGAATGACGCATACCCTGCTGATAAACCTTGACCCATTCCTTCAAACATTTCGTGGAAATACTGTATATAACATTTCATGAGCAAAAGAAAAATCATTTTGAGCAAAAAATCTACAGATCTAATTCCATTCCCTCAAAATTATGTCATATATTACGACTTATTTCAGTTATGTGACAGCAAGATTTCGGAAAGAAATATTTCCCTACTCCGAAGCATTCAATGCACATTCCAAGTACGATTTATAAGCTTCATTCTTGCTGATTTATCCCGAGTGAGTATATTCTAAATTGTTCTTTTTATTTTCCCAGGCAATTCCCGAGAAAAAGCATGAAAGGGTTAGACTGAAATATTGCTGATGGGGGGAAAAATCACGCGATGAAAGCTGAATTTGCGATTCGAGCTGCATTTCAGACGCAAAACCTGGGAAGAAAAGGGATGCATATATAATATACTTTATATAGGGTGGACGAGGAATGATGGAAAAATCCCCTTGTGGAATCCTGCGGAGGAATCCATTCCCTGTCGAGGCATTTAAGGTTTAATACACCAGCCGGGAAATGCCGTGGGAAGAAGAATTTACCTGAAAACGTCCGGAATAATGACAGAATATAGCTTTCAGCAGCCGTCAAAACGCCCGACAGCCCAGGGTTCATAAACGCGTGGATCCAAGCGGATGAAGACCTTCCACAGGAACAAGCCACAAATCACGACGGGGAATAAAAATCCGCCTCGAAAACAGCTCGAGGCTCATATCGTCTCGGTTTTCTCTTTTCTTTTTTCTGACGCTTCCTACCCTGTTTTCCTCCGTCTCTCGAATCTCGGATTCATTGCACCAAAAAACCGGGTATTCCACAAAAAAAAAATGTACAATAAAAAACCTGATTTTATTTTTCGAAATGTCTTCGCCCCAATGGACCGCAATTTTGAACTCATCAGCAGAGCCTCGTCGTCGTCGTTGTAAATCCGTCTTGCGCCGACTCACAGTGTGAGGTTGTCTCCACGCAATTCAGAAGTTATTCCTAATTCTTTCGGAATGCCCGGGAAATGATTTTCTTCGCTGAAAATTAGCATAATTTCCCGCCGACGTCAAGATGATTGATTACTTTCGTTCAAAAGCACGCTTCCCCATCATCCAATATTCGGCAAAACCAAGAACTCGTTGAAAAGTGGTTTAAAAAAAAAATCAACGACCCAGCAGTCGCACGATCCGAAAGCATTCAAATGTAATCATGCCAATCTTCTCTTATTGAGACTCAGTATTTTGATGGAGCTTGAAATTTCGTGTTCTGACTCATCGAACTCGTACGAACCGAAGGAACGCAATATCTTACTGTCAGTTGAAAAACATCGGTTGTTTCAGGTTAAAATCTGAGCTTTAATCTGCCAAACTATGTTGCAATTTTGAAAGTAATTCCATGATGTCTACTATGTTCGTGCTGTTGGGCATGTCTGAAAACGATGCTGAGTTTCAACATACGGACGTATTGGTTAATCAATAGAGGAAACAGCTTTTCAGATGAGAGAATATTCGCATGACGATGGCGTGAATCTTATTCTCCTGGTTTTGAACAAAAATGGAATGATTTTATATTTAAAAAATCAAAAGTGATGGATCACACCCAATTTCGCCACAATGTGTCTGTTTCTCTCTTGTCTGCGTATAGAGTCCACGTCTCAATTCACTCCAACGAAAAAAATCGTTTAATCAAACTGCATTGTGGCAACACTTCATTCGCAGCAGCAGCAGTACAGTACATGCATAGCCATTCATTCGAATGCAATTATCTCAAGAAAAATGTTTTCCCTTCAAAAAATTTAAGGAATCTCGTTCGTGTCCAGATTTTGAAGCATGCAAATTTTGTTGAATGCCCACATTCACGCAAGAAAAGAAGGAAAATATATAAAAGTATGGGTGCCATCACCAGTCTTCTGCTGGGTTCGCGCGGGAATTACATGTTGGTCGGCATGATCTCTCTCGCGCCCTAGGTGCGCCTTATCAACGGGACGGACGCCCATCGCCGAGTAATAAAGTCCTCGCTGCTGATCATCTGATAATTTCCGCGGCGGCTCGGAATTCCTCGCGTTTTTCGCGCGAATGAATGACCCCCAGCAAGGCATCAATCCTCGTGGTTCTTCTTCTCCCCGCATTCTCAGATGACTCGTCTTGAAAATTTTTCCAGCCGGCTATCCGAAAAGTTGTCTTCAATTTGTTGTCTGCCAAAACGTCGTTATTGGCACGATTTCTTTCGATCTTGCAACGAACTGAACGCATTCTGATGATTCGGTTGTGAAGGGTGGTCATTTTTGGGAGCACGAAACAAATTAATTATAAATTAATGAACAAATTAATACGTGTGAACTCCTTCAATTTTCCTCAAAAGCTTCAATGGGATCAGTTTCCATTCGTTGAAGAATTTTTTCAAGTCAATAAAGGTTCTCTCAACTTTAAAACACGCGAAATAAATGTGTGGAGAAAATTACAGATATTCTTCCCCTTTGAGATGTAAATGCAAAAAAGCACGTATTGTATAGCATTAAATTGTACTCGGTTGACTTGAAACTATCTATATACAATATAGGCAGAAAAATGGCATATTTTTAAATAAATGAGGGAACATTTGTATTGAGATTCATGTGAATTTCATGTACATTCTTCAGGTATTAGCTCAAATTGTCCAAAAAAACATCACAATTTTGGAATTGTACTTTTTAATATGCTTATGTTTGTGAATATTTCCATTAAATTTGCGTGATCGCACTTATAAGCGACTAGTATAGTATTCAAACTAAAAAACCCTTTACGATCAGAATAACAAAACCCTACCTCTTAAGGTATTAAGAGTCCACTGTAAAAGAATATACTACCTGTAACATACGTAATAATGCTGCAGTAAACTTTCAGAACGACGAATAATGTTATAGTACAGTACAATGATTTTCAAGACAAAGCATCTCCTTAATCCCAGCAATTTCTTCATAGGAACAATGTTTCTAACGCACTAATTTGCAACAACAATCTTAGTTTAGCAAATCTGTTGATTTGATTATGTGTGCAGGATGCAGCAGGAAGTTTTAATGATTGGCACAACTGACTTGTGCATCATTAAAATTATTCATGAGAAAGATATGAATTCTAACCTTTCGGTACAGAAACCTGCACATAATTATTGGAAGTTTGCAGCATCATGTCTCAAAACAATTACCCACCTGTATTTTAAAAGTTTTAAATGATTTTCTTTCAGATAAACAGTAAAATTGAAAGAATGGTGGCCTATTTCAGGGAAAAAGCAATATTAATGAATAAATGTATAAACACAGTTTTAAAGAAATTCAAGAAGAG
Source organism: Notodromas monacha (assembly GCA_905338405.1). Classification (NCBI taxonomy): domain Eukaryota; kingdom Metazoa; phylum Arthropoda; class Ostracoda; order Podocopida; family Cyprididae; genus Notodromas; species Notodromas monacha. The sequence continues at coordinate 57,983 of CAJPEX010001056.1, forward strand.
GTCGACTAAAATATGATAATTGTATTCTATTGGCTGCACCAAAGCATCACAATGTGCTAATTTATTTGTTTCCGCGAACTTCGCGTTTAAATCTCTACAAGTTTATGAAAGCCCTCACTCCACGAGGAAAAGTATCGGATGTGAATTCCGGTCCGTCTGCCTGTTGCGTGAAATAATAAAAAATAAATGAAAAGTGAGGCAGGGTGTCTCGGTCACTCTTATCCCATAGAGCTATAGGTGTCTGTGTGAGTATGTGTGTGTGTGTGTGTGTGACGCGTGACAAGTGCCTCGTTTGGCCGCAATTGAACAAGACTTGAAAGATGGGCCGTTAATTTTCCGCATTAACGACGTGGGATCGTAATTCCTCGGGTCGCCTTGGGCCAGTGTCCTGCCATCATCGCAGCCCTGCCAAGAGCCAAGAAGGGCGCCAGCACTGAGGGTCCCCCATAAGGGGTTCGGCATTCGGAAACGAGCTGCAATGGTCGCCGTCTCAATTCGAACGAGACCCTTGCATAGAACGAGACCCTCACAAACTTATGCGTGATGCCTGAAATTCTTGCTGTCGACAATTTTCATGTGTTCCTATCAGTAAGCTGCCGACGTCGCTATAGGTCCGTCGAAGTGGAGGAATCTATTGTGTTTGAAAAATAAATAAATATGACTCATTCAGAAAAAACCTTGCATTTTTTTCAAGTGCCTCTTGTGAAATTCTTAAATCATGAAGACAGAAATGCACGCAATAACATCCTGCAGAAAAATCTTGGAAATGCAGTACAGGAAAATTGTTCAAAAGCGAAATTAAAATCACATCTTGTCTATAGGACAGGGACTGAATAAAAAAAAATCGTTGTACGTACAAAGTCGTCATATTAGCGAGATTCTTTGTAACGAGATTCTGCTGTACTACGAAGTGGAATCTTTCGATGCAAAGTTATAGTGGGAGTCTAGAAAATAAAAATAATTGCGCTCATGAACCCATTTTTAATCCTAAGTTCGCTGTAACCACTGTATAGAGTCTACTTCGTATAAAGACGTGTATAATTTCGAGTGCAGCAGTTTAAAATTCTGGGATTGATTCACAACAATTGTGTCAACGCTCAAAAAATGTATATGACATGCCTAAATTTTGTGTTTTGTGATACACACGGAATGGACAAGTTCAGGCTAGTTTTTGCGTAAAAACTTCTACATTATTATGAGCATTGGGTTTACAGCTGCAGGTGGTTAATCTTATAGAGTGGTACTTTGTTGGGGAAAAAACTTATCAGAAACGGATCTGCTTTTACATCTTTGCACACCTGGAAAGTATTTAGAGAGTAAAATTGCCGATCTGAACAGTAATTCGTGTTCACAGCGAATCATGATTCAGTCCCAATGCACCGGACGATATACCGTAATACAGTATAATGAATTCACCTCGAAAAAATTTCCGACTTTTTCCATGGCATCCCTTCGACTCGCCAGAGTGGCAGTAGTTTGGGCAGAAATAAACGAGCTTTTCGAGGAACTGTGCAGCGTGATGAAGCCGAGGTTCGTGCCAGGGATTGAAAATAAATCTCGTCACTTGACAAGCATTCCGCTCGACAAGATGGGGGGAATTCTCGGCGGCTGAAGCTTGAACAATTAGTATAAATCTCTCCACGATCTGATCCTTCTTCGTTAATCAAACTTTCCCGAGCATTTTCCGTTTCCCGCTGCTGCCTGAGTAATTAAAAAAAAGGACGGGGGAACTCGAACCTGTTTTCTTTCTCTGTTTGAATCACGCCGCCTGTATTCAACGCATATCACCATTCTTTCACGAACACGTGATAAATTTTCAAGATTTACTTGTGTTCTAAATTTATATCCCAGCATGACAAAAAAAAAAAAAAAACGTTCGCGACCCATCTTCGCGTGGCGGCGATTCCCTGACCATCAATGTCGCGGTGTGAATACGCATGCGATTACATTCCGCCGGAAATTTTTCGGTACACTGTGTTTGCGTAGGTGTCGCTGCATTCGCCCGAGGTTAGGTCAGGCATTTCTGCTTCGCATTCAGCTGCTGAAATTATTTTCAATCACCAGTACTGTACAATGAAATCTCGATGATACAACTAAGTGTTCGGAGGATTAAAAAAGCTTCGTTGCAAGCGAAAAAAAATCGTTAAAACAAAATTAAACTAACATATTGGCTGTAGGACAGGGATTGTAAAATAAAATTATTTACTAGCATTTATTTGTAATAGAGAGATTTGTTGTAACAAAATTCTGTTGCTGTTCTGTATTTAATTGATACCACGCACTTAAACGTCTTTTCTCATATTTTAGAGGGAAACAGAGGGGTGCACATCAAAGGCGGGCGTAAATTTTTCAAAAAGTTTTTTGAAAGTTATTGGTAAGCATTACTTCTGATTCTGATGAGAAATTTTTGACCAGCAAGTTCGATAAGAAAACCTATTACAAGGGAAAAACATTTTTAATTAGGTTGAATTAACGTGCAATTCATGTATAAATTCAAATTTGGCTGTCCTTAATTTTGGAATACTGCATATTGGTTTTAGAGTCACTAAAGATGTATTTAGGCATACAATTTCATCAATAAGTTTTATCTGGAAACCTCTGATTCATGTCTTACGTGGTGTGTGGTATACACAGGTAAATATGATAAAATTTGTTATTCACTGCTTTCATCTCTGCTCTATTATCTGTGTCTGGATTTGCCTTGTTCATTCTCTTTGATTCAATTTTATATCGTTTTTCATATGAATCGATTTATTGATTTCTGCTGAGTTCCTATCAAAAAGCATACTTTGGACTTCGAATGTCTTGACTCTTGAGCAATGAACCTGCCATTGGAAAATACAGGTGGACTGTCTGTACAATTTTTTTCGCTATACAATATATTTTTTCAACCAAAGGATTCCCTCCCTGTATTATATGGTTTCTCAACGATGAAATCACCTCTACACAACAAAAATGTTTTATTGTCTCTTGAATTTGGATGTAGAGACTCCAACTGCATTACTCTCTTCACTCAAAGCCCCAATGTGCTCAACTATGCTTATAAAATGTCTGGTGGAACTGTATATAGAGTCTATAGACACCAAATGCATGAAATAATGGCTTGTTTCCAGCATGGGGCCTGGTGATATCAACACATGGTTGACATTTATTCAGAGGGAGGAAGGAGAATAAAATGTCTGGTGGAACTGTATATAGAGTCTATAGACACCAAATGCATGAAATAATGGCTTGTTTCCAGCATGGGGCCTGGTGATTAGTTGTGTACCAACTGTAAATAAGTCTCCCTCCTTCCTCTATCAGTACTTTGGTCCGAAATTTTTATGGAAATAACGCGTCCACCTGGGTACTTAATAAAAAGTTCCGAACCTGACGTGTTGTAACACTGACTGACTCGATCCAGAGCCACCCTCAAATGTAGTACACTGCAACACAGTCAACCCCCATCTAGCATACATAATTTGTGCAATAGATTAGTATGTTAGACGAAATGTTCATCAGACAAACTTGTTTTTCATCCTACACAGGCTTAAATATTGAAATTTTTAATTGGACTGAATCGTGTTAAATGGATTTGTTTCATTAAATGGGATGAAAAGCCGCCTGCAGAGGTGGTATGTTAGATGAAAATTCATTAGCCAGAAGGCACGTTAGGCGGGGGTTGACTATTTAGTGCATTGGCTTGACCTCAGGTTGTATGCGCAATTTTTCTTTGGGGAAAGTGAGGTTTATACTGTACTCGACACAAGAATACTTTTTATGATGATTAAACTACTCAACTTGTTTAAAGACACTCGACGCTACAACGAAAGAGAGTGACTAACTTACCTCGTACTCAAACTGTGCTTACTAGCACGACTAGCTCTCCCAAGCATATATATAAGGTCTCCTAATCTACTCAGCAGCAGAGAAGACCAGGCGCGGGGAAAAGATGGAAAGTTGACGCGGCCCAGCAAGCGTCGGAGAAAGAAAAAAACAAAAACAAAAATTGGAAAGCAAATTGAATGGAAAAATCCCGACTGTTTCCTCTTCTTCTTCTTCTTCTTCCTTTCATTCATTTTATGTTTTTTTTTCTTCATTTTATTTATTTTTTCCGCAACTCTGCTGGCCGCAGGGACGCCTCTCGCGCACGACCGGTGCAGAAGAATTCGGCGCCCCATTCATCACCCCGTTGTGAGCTTAGTGGAAGAATTGGCCGCTCGACAGCTGTAACGAGTTTGGGTCCCTCACCAAGGTACCTGCCTCAGCGCAGTGCGGACCTGGGTGAAGAGTCAGTAATGCCCCCACTTAGGAGGAGGGAAGAACCCAGGAGTAAGAACCCAGCTTTTATGCCGCTCCTGCTGCTTGTTTTTCGCCCCTTTTCTTGGAATTTTATGCATTATTATTTTTTATTTGATTTTCTGATGGGTCTCTACTCAACTCCTTTCACTCACTACTCCGGGCGCGACAGCGAACTCGTTATCATTTCATCCACTCCTTGGCGTCTAAGTTTTTCCATTCAGCTAATTTTTTGTGGTTGTTGTTGAAGCTTAGAGGTTTGCGATAAAGTAATGCTGCAGACATACTGAAATTGTGATTGAACCTAATTGTCCCTATGTTGAAGGATCCATATTCCAGATCAAATTCTCTCGTACAACTTGATGGCAACATCAATAATGCAATTGATTCTCACATCAATCAAAAATTAGGAATAAAGTCCTTCAAAAATGGAATAACATTTTGTTCTCATGTTAAGGATACAGAAAATAACTGTGCAGAAGAAAATCATGCAGAATCTGATCCGTTGGCATCAGCAAAAATCAGGGATCAAGAACAAATGTTTTAATACATATGGGTAATTAAAAAATATATAAATAGCTAAATTAGTTCAAGAGACCACAAAGTTAGGGAACAACATTTAAAATTTCTCTAAAAGCGTTGGAAAAGTGTCCGTGTCTTAAGGCATTTTCCAAATTTCAGGGCAGATATTATTTCAGTTTCAAGTGGTAAGTGGAATTGTCCATATGTTTTGGTGTCTATGTGTTGGAGTCCTACTGCATTTCATCCATGTATATACCAAATGTTCTAACCTGGTAATTGTGAAAGCAGAACAAAAGATAATCAGTTTCAAGTGGTAAGTGGAATTGTCCATATGTTTTGGTGTCTATGTGTTGGAGTCCTACTGCATTTCATCCATGTATATACCAAATGTTCTAACCTGGTAATTGTGAAAGCAGAACAAAAGATAACACATGATGAGCCATCGATTGCCAGCTGAGTAATTAGTGCAGTCCACTGATTGGGAGTTGTAAGTTCGTATAGAAGAACATGCAAGTAAAGGAAGAAAGTTTAGCATATTTTACTTGGGTTAAGCTAGCTGTGGTCGATACGGTTTCACTAAGATTTTTCAAGCAAGTTTTGTTTTCCTGAGGCTTCCTTCATGAGGATCTTGGGTGAATAAGGGAATTTGGTTTTTAACGGAAGGACATTTTATTCAAGTTTTTATTTCGATGAATAATCGGGTTAGTTCAATATCCCTGATCTGATGACGATATTCCAACGTAATACAGTACATTCCCAAATGTTTTTATAATATAATTAATGAATTAAACTGAATACGAGATCTGTATGTCACTGGCTATTTTTTGAATAAGAAGTTGGCCACGTCAGGCAAACCAATGAAAAGGAAATTGTCAGAAAATGTGCAAAGATCGACTTCAAGTATTATTGTCTTTATCTGTGGATCATTCTGCGAATTCTAATGAAGAAACTTTAAAACGATCCCCAGCACTGCAAACTTCACCGCTTGATTTTTTTGTTTTGTTTCTGCACTGAATTATGGTAAAAAAAATTTTGGATTCAAGTAATTTTCCAGTTATGCTCAAAAGCGAGCAAGATGCCATCAGGCCACTTCGAAATGCCTGGGCGAGCACCGCCTTTTTAATGTCCCAATTCAGAAAACTTATTGTCCCCATATTTTCTGACGGCATAAAGTGCAACATTTGAGCCATCGAAAAGAGGATGTAATGAAACCGGTTATAGTGTAGTACTTTCACCGGAATGAGGTAAAAATGTTCTAAAGTCGATGTTCACGGTACTTTTTCCCTTAATTATGATTCACTTTAATGTGTTTGGGATGAGTAGATTACCGGTAATTGGCGAAGAGACTGGCGCATGCGCAGGACGAAACCATGTGTCGTAGGAACAAATTGCGCAGATGCCAAGTATTTTCTTGATTTTGAGGACAGAGTTTGGCGGTTTCTGGTGTCTTTGTTCAGCAAAGTATTCCCGAACTGATTTAACTGAGCTTTTTGACTTGACAGTTCACGTAGGAGTTCGCGAAGTTTTTTTCAATATGCCAAGAACATTCCGAACTACTGCGTAGCAAACTTTTCTTTTAAACTGCGACATTAATTTCAAGATAGAAATCCGACTTGTTTTACGTTATACTGTATAAACATAATTTATTTTTGAGAAGGAAGGGCTTTTCAGTGAGCGTTTGCAAACAAAACTCATTTGAAAGAATTGTCAGTTCTGTTTTTCACATTGACAGAGTTTGGCAGTGATTGAGAGTGTAAAAATTGTGAGACATTTCTCATCAGAAAGATTCCATCGCCAAAACTGATACAGTTGAATCTAAAAAAAATAAACACTATTTCAGCAATTTTTCCAGTAGAAAAACTTTTTCTCAAGTTGTCATAGGATGAAGCCCACGAAGTACATTTTAAAACAATTTTGTTGTGAAAAACTTCTCCAGTATAACATAATGTTTGAGGACTTTTCCATAGATTATCCACATTGAAATGTCCTGACTAGAGTAGGCACAGTCTGAAATTTCCATTTCAAAATGTGACTGACTGTTTAGTGAAGTTTTATGAATGACAAACGTGTTTTAGAATGGTTCTACATTTCATTTTCAAGAATCAAGAAGATGATGCAAGCTATTGAATGCATGTTTGAAGATAATTTTTCAAGAGGATCACTCTGTTTTTCAAACAACAGTAACAAAACAGTTTGAGAATGCGAGGAAAGTAAGATCTAATGGATTTTAGACAGGTTTGACGGGCATTTGCTTCAAATCTCATTTAACAAAGTATGCAGCATGAAAAACTTGATCAGAAGTCCACAAATGTTTGCTTTAACAAGATGAAATTGCACTAGCTGTTTACAAAAAATTTGATTTGCATATTGCATGAACAAGAAAATTTAAGCAGAAGACAGCTGCTGTTAACTGAAATACGGTAAACATAATCATGTGCACAAGCACTGCTTCTAACAGAAAAATTGGATTAATTATGCCAATTTTTGTCTCCCTTCTTTGTGATACGAGAACTCTCTCTCTTTCTCTATTTATTCCGCTCTGTCTCTCTCTGCTTGGGGTAGCATAGTCATCATTTGAGAAGTCATCATAATAGTACTGTACTTCCAGAAGGTCTCACCGACAAAAAAAAACAAGACGAAGCAGCGCAAAGGATGCGATAAATTAGCAGGAATAAGTACCTTTGAGGAGAAGCCTCGCTTGTGTGTGGGACGCATGGCTCATCCCTGTCCCCGAATTCCGGGCCTCAGCGAAACGACATTCAAAACGCCGCACTGCGCCCACGTAATCATTATGTTTAATCACCTGCCTTTTCCTCGAGCCGCCGTCTCAATCCATTACTATTACCAACCCCCCCCCCCCCTTTCCCTCTCCCCTTACGACATCCGACTCTCTTATTTTTCTCTTTCTTCTCCTTCTTCTTGTTTCTCTTTTTTCTTAGTTTTTTCTCCTCCGAGTCGAGATTTTCGCCGCGAGATCTCGTTTTGTGGCGTAATGTGTTTTCGGTCGAACGTATACCCATATATCATGTCGTGATTTCCGCGGAACTGCGAGTTTGCTGGTCAGGCAGCCCCCGGGGGCCAGGATAACGCTGTTATGCGGAGTCTTGCCTGGTGCGGTTGTCCGGAGAGGATATCTCCTTGGACGACAGAAATGTAAAGTGAAAATAATAAAATATAACAATGATGTGTGGTGTGACACGAAACAGCTCGGTTTTCTAGATTAAATGAGTATTAATAACTTCCCTTGAAACACTTCCGCATTCATATAATAATGCGCTAATCCATGCCCAAGGTATGAAATATATAGATACCGAGATAACTTCGGTTAGAGCGAGGGAAATGTTTATGGAATTATAGATGCTGACTCGTCTTTGTGTTGTTATGGAAGGTATAAGCCCTATTGTTTTAAAACCTTTCTAGGGCAAACCAATCGTATGCATCCAAAATAAATAAATCTCTACTGCATTATTCTCACAGCATTCTCTCCACAAAAAATTGGATACACTGGAACAAAGCCTTGTGTTTCAAAGTATTACGCATCTCCAAAAATTAAACTTGGCAATTGAGTCGATTCTGGTACTTATTAGCAGACACTCTTCTGAAATTTAAAAAATGTAAGCCCTACACAAATACAGTACTGTATCAACCTTTCCCAGGCTGTCACATGAATTTAGAGGGATTTTTTATTCAACTTTCTAAAACTTTTCCAAGAAAATGTTACAAATGATCCACCATATCAAATGCTTTTTTTTTGTGCGAAGTAATGCTTCTCACTTCCAAACATCGAACACAAAAGGATTAATTTCAATGCATACAATTCTTTTGTCAGTTGTATACATCTGGTTTTATTGCCCCGAAGAAGACCTTATTAGTTGACGTTTCACAAAATTGATCTCAAGAGGTTGTTTTTTAAAAGAAAAACGGCAACCACCGTTGTAATTTTAAAATTCTAATCCAGAAACTAGACAAGAAATGGTTGAAACTGTGTGTTCACCTCGGACTAGTTCGTCAGGGGGGTCATCTTTAGGGCTTAAAATCCGGGGATCATCCACAACAACGTCTTTCCCATTGGGCCAAACGATTAAAGGGGCGGAAAAGAACCCGAATTTTCCACTACTTCGGACCTTTACACGAATCATCATTAAGGAAAATATCACAATGCATCTTCATCTGTACTCAATTTAAATTGTGGATCTCTTCATTATTCATCGTGGGTCTGACATACTTTGCCGTATGATGTAAACGGTCTCGATTCATCTTTAAATATTATATGCCTCCACTTGCCTTCAAATTTGTCCATGTTTCAGAAGAAACGGTTCTTTATTTGTCAAACGCTGAATCTTTTAGCAACTGGAATAAGTGAAGAAATGGGTTTGTGGTGTATCTTTTGAAAAGTTCCCATTAACCCGTGTATATTTCGGTAACTCAATTTTTTGAATGGAATTTATTGATGGAATCCGATGAGTTCCTGGGATGAAAGGCAGTACGAATAACGGAGTGCGTATTTTTCGATCATGCAGGTGTCGAAGACATCGTGTGATTTTTTCACATTGATGAAGTGCTGTTAATCGATCGAGGTGGAGCAAGACCTTTTACTTTTTTTCAGATTGTAGCAGATTATTCTGCGTTTTCATTTTCAAAACAATTTCCCTCTGTCACCTCCGGTGCATTCATCGATTTATTCCAAGTGAAAAACATTGCTTCCCATCATGACGTTCATTTAAGAAACTTCATCAGCTTGATCGAATCCTGCATTTTTTTCAATACATGCATCAACCGGATCAAAACAAAATACTGTATGCAGCGAAACTCGGACGTATGATGGACAATTTTACTTGACAACAAAATTGAAAAAATCTGCCCCAACATCCAGGCATTGTTTTGAGACATGGAAACTTTTCCACCATTTCTGCAGAGATTGGAGCATATTGATTTTCTAAATTTTGAAATTCCTGGAATAATTGAGCTATTTATATTCAAAAAACTTAAAATTCAGTTTAATTTGAAAATTACTCAAATCCATTATAAAAATCAAGCTGATTGTTAATTATTTTAAAGATGTTTTACTATCTGATTAGCACAGTATAAAAAGACTTGTTCTATGCTTCTTGAGCTGGATGGGTTTGATGCCAAGATTCTGTGTGGTTTTCTTCTGCGCAGCTATTTTCTGCATATCTTAGAGTTTATGAAAATTTGTTTGAACGTTTTTCTGAACTTTTCTCGTATAATTTGATTAATCGGGAAATTCCATGGTTAAGCGTGATTCAACATATGGATGCTCCAACATGATAGGGACAAGGTCCAGCGCCGATTATGTCCGCATCTCGGGGTCCCACTTGCTGTACATCACGCGGCGTTCACGCGATGAAAAGAGACTGAAAATTGACCCGATTGTGGTTTTGAATTGCAATGAATGGCGTCGGTCAAGTATTGAAGTCAAAGTGCAAAAAGTAGCACAGGATTTTCCGCGTGCTGATGAACCCTTGCTGCGAGTGATCCGGAACTGTTTTCCTGGATGGCGTTCGGCGATAAATTTCCAGAGCATGACATTCGGGATTTTCGTTCCTCATCTTTCATCAGCATATGAGGAAGAAGATGGGCTGCGTTTTTTTTTTTTTTTTGCAGAACCCCAGCAGTCTTTCACTGGGATCACAGGTGATTATCGATTTCGGCTCTGAAATTACTGGATCTCAAAGGACTCTCAGGCCGATAAGTCGAGAGTCGGCTACTCTCAATTGCAGGCGGGTTCGTCGCGATCATCGGGTCTGTCAGACTCTCGGGTCACGACTTGGGGCCGTCCTTTGCAGCATATATACGTGTGTGCACCCGAAGTATCGCGTCACGTCTGTCAATATTTAATCGGATTATCCGCGCCGGGTAATGTCCACTTGTTTCGAGTATATGTGTATAGCTTCCTTCCTCTTGTTGTTTGCTCGTCGAGTCATGTCCGACAACTGGGTTATGCTTGTCTGACACGGGCCTTAATCACCCCGAGGGGAGGAGGAGGGGGGGGGGTTAATAACAAGTGCGAGGTTCGGGGGCGCGAGGGGTGATTGCACAGGTGCTGGTGCGAGTGAGGAATCGGAGGAAATAATTCCTGGTCTGCTGTGCGGGTCTTCGTGATTCCGAAATTAAAAGACTCGTGGGAACGGGTTCATCGCCTATATATACTCCTTTGTTTCGGAATAACTAAGGTACAGTACTGTGCTGTACTGTACACTACTTTAGATGATTTCCTTCCTTACTTTCCTGGACGAGGGATTTCGTGACCGGGCATTTCCGAGTTGGAACCTCATCCCGCGCGGACACTTTGGGATAATTGACGAGGAATGAAGCATTCAGCCGGTTTAGGCGTCCTCGACTGTTCAATTTCCCTCGAATACCACTTGAATATACGTTTCAGCGTCCTTCAACCATCAGTACAATATTGT
>CAJPEX010001057.1:0-69206 GCA_905338405.1 Notodromas monacha
CAATTTTCAACACTAATTTTAAACCAAAAGAAGTCTGTTGGGCGGGAGGAAAAACTGCTTTCAGAGCTGGTCTGTTCGGCAAAAATCCCTTACACGGGAGGTCTGTTAGGTGGGGGGCCACTGTACTGTACACAGGAAAATGAAAGAAGGTTATATTATTCTTTTCAGGTCTTTAAATCTGTTTAAATTTTGAGAACATAAACTTGTTGGGACTGCTTCAATTGCATACTGATCATTTTTACATTCACAAAAGTAACATTTTAAATGTTGATTATGATCTTTCTGTGGATATCAAACGGATTTTACATTGCTCAATCGTATCCTTCGGGAAATTTTGCAGGATGGAATGCAACTGTAAATGAATAAGTTTTATTGTAGGTATGGGGGATTAATTGTACTTTTTTTATTTTTTGCATTGAGCAGACGAAAACATTTGAAACCTCTTTTTCAACACCCTATTTCGCTGAAAGAATCCTGTCGAACATCCTCAAGGCTTTCCGAATCTGGTTACAACCTCGCATGCTTGATGAAAGATGAGATCCTCCGCCAACTAAGCCGCAAAAAACAAAATTTAAAAGTACCGCGTGATTTCGCACAAAACGGACGCGAGAGTGCTTCGTCAGAGTTGAATAGAAGCTTAGCTCTTTTCCCATCAGATTACAACTGCTGCTCGGAAGAAAGAGCAGAAAACTTCGATTGTTCGCGGAGTGAAGAGACCTTAACAGGGGCACATTCACGTGCATCCATCCCGGAACGACAGAACAGGCGATTGTGTTCTTTTTCCACGTGTGGAGTTGCGGGGCTGGAACGTCGAGCTGATGATGATCATGATCTTTCGCGAGTCTAGGTAACAAAAGGCATTGTGCTGGCCATATCCCGAATCGACCTCACAGCGTATCGACATCACCTTCAGTCCGAGTCTCTCTCTGACGGCGTGCCAGGATCGCAATAAAGGGTTCGGCGATTTGAGGCCAGCGCGGATTCATTTGTCACGACTCGCATGCTCGTCTGTTCCAGCTTTTAGCTCCGGGCATTGTTTTGTGTCACCTTGCTCCAGGCCATTGTTTCATTTTTTATAATCCGACTTGGCCATTGTTCCGAGAGAGACAGAAAAGAGAGAGGGGCATCTTCTGCCTTTGCTGTCATGTGGTATTTCCCAGATCTCTGACAATCCATGGATGTTGAGGACTCCTGGTGAGAAAGTAATGTACCCGTGGACTCTTTCTACAACAATCTTGTCTATATAACCAATTTCTCTGTATACAGTGAGATGTCCCACATGCGGACATCTGACCAGCAGACAATTCAACATAGGGACACTTATTTCCTGTGTTAAAAACAATTTTTGAAACCTAATTTTATTAATTTATGTACTCGAGTAACCTGGACACGTTTCATCCCACAAATCTGGATAAAAAAGCGGGGTCATTTTACTTAAGTGCAACTTTTAGCCAAATTACAAGAAACAGATATTTCCAACTGTAAAATTGATGTAAGAAAAGTTCTTGGGCACTTCTCTCACCAAATTACCATCCATTTATCTAATTTAAAAATATTACCTCCAGCATAGAGGAACTTCTACTTTTTTCATTTGAATTTTATTTTTGTAGATGCCAAAATGTCAGTGTACAGTACAGAGATACACTATTCAATGCTTCAAATGTTCTTATTGAGTTGAAAATGTATTCACTAATTCAAATTCAGGTGGCAAACAATTTTTTCAGGGATTTCTGAAGAATATTTCTTTCATAAAACACCAATTAAAAATTATATAATGTAAGTCTATGGGAAAGCAAGACTTGACTAAGGGACATTTTGACTTTTGATATTTTGACACTCGTGCACCAATTACTTCCACATCTTGGGGTCTCACTGTAATTACTTTTCTTGGTTCCAGCATATGATTCCCTTCCTGTGTTGAAGGGGTTCTGCAATACAGTAAAATCTCATCACAACAAACTCACAGGGACCTGATGAAAAATGTGCTTAATTTTTAAAATCAAGATTCCTGGGTTTAACACATTTCAGACTGAAATGTTGTGTGAAATGGGTAATAAATCTTGGAAAGTAATTCTAAAACGGAGAGTTCAAGACCTGTCTTACTTTTCAGGTACATAATAACTCTGAATAAATAACCAGAAAAGTTGGGAATTAGTTGTATTTTCCTCTCATTAAACCTGCCCTACTAAAGTGTCAGTGGTCTTGAATAAAATGAAACAAAAATAGTACATGTTGGAAAGAAACTGTACTTGCTATCATCATCTGAATTTATTCATTCATACCAGTTTTTTGCCAATACAGTAGAGGGACTAAGAAAAAATTAGGTATAGGATAAAATTGGTTTAAAAATATTTTTGCAATAAAATCTTACTGTACCACGAAGTTCTCCCTACAAAATGTTTTTGTGGCCACTTGAATTTTGTTGAAGAGAGTCCACGTGCAATTTGAAGAATATGATAAGCCATCAATTTCCAAAAATAACATACCAACTCAAATTTATGAGTACAAAACTAGATTCCCTGTAAGGTAAGCAGAACCCAGATACTCCCACACACATTTGACTAAATTTCACTGGCCAAAAGAAATGTGTAAAAATCGAAGAATAAGGAAATTAACCAAGCACTTGCCTTTCTAGCTTGAAAACCACAGAATAGTTCAGGCATGTGCATGCCTCTTTTGCTCCATAAAAAACGTTGAAAACCTGAAGAATCACATTACTGCACTGTACTCTATTCTGGACCATGTGAAAGCTTGAGTTGAGCTGAGGTTGCATATTTGGACAAATTAGAACGAATTTTCTTCAGGAACTTTCAAACAAGCAGGTTTCCAGTCCATCCCAGGCTGAGGGCGCTTCAATTTTGTTTCAAGTTTTAGGAAGCTCTTCGTTGCTCTCCTTCTGAGGGCAACAACGTTTTCAATAATCCCTTGACTGTTTCTGTATGTTCTAACTCACCCTAGCTAATAATTAGGCATTGCAAAATGCATGGCCAATGTGCTCCATGCCAAATTTGCCACAGATTTCTGCCCAACAGGGTTATGCCTGCATGGGACTTTCCTTAGTGCATTGCAGGTAGGCATTTTGGGCATAACAAAATGCCCATCTGATACTCTCAGCATTCAAAATGCCTGCCTGCTACAATCAAAAAAAGAACACTCAAAAATTTCTAAGTACAGGTGTAACAATAGAATGCATGACAAATGCATTCCCAATGCATTGCACAAACATTTTCCAATACACCACCCATGAAAAAAAGAAAATTACAAAGGCGTAGTCAAAGAAGCTAGGCATATCAGTTAGGCATAACAAATGCATGACATAACGTGTAACTGTTACACCCAGCCCTTCCTGTAAAAAATTATTTGCTGGGACTACCTGTTACTGCTGTGCCATCCCATGTGTTTTTGTAAGCCATTTCTGTCACTCAGCAGCTCTAGTTAAAAGTAAGTAATTGACTGTTTTGAAAAATCGACAGCTTCTGCAGCTCTCGCAGTCTTTGGCAATACATGAACTCCAATGACGCAGTATTGCAAAGCTGCGTTTATCCAGTACCAAGGTTATTCATGCAGACCCTATTTCTCCGAAATGCTCATAAATCAAGTACTCTGTTGGCGAGAAATCCACTCGAAATTGTTGCACAGTAGCAGCTGTCAAATTCACGTTCGATCCGAGCATCAGAGCTCATACCGTAAAAAATTGAAAAATATATGAAAACAAATTTGCACTACCATCACTTTTTTCTTCGATTTATTGTGTCTCGCACATTTTTATTCGCCAAATAGCGAATTTGAATGCTGCACTAGCGGATGAGAAGTTCGAAATAATAGTATGTACTGCATTGGAGACAATTATGAATGGACCAGTTTGGTTTAAATGATACTCCAAATCTAAATTCTGCAGTGATGAACTCATCATGTGATGAAGTCCGTAATTTTGTCCAAGGTTGTCTTGTCGTAGGGTATATGTCACTGGTAATCATAGTTCCATTTTAATTATAATTCTCAGTCCTGGCAGGTTTAAAGCCTTATGACTACAAGAATTTCTCTTGTAGTCATAAAAGGCATAAAATCATCGCTGGAGTAGCAAACGTTTGAACTTTCGTAATAAAGATTGTCTGTAGCAAAACATTCACAATTATATACAAATTTTTATCCACTATCTTGCATCATAAAGATACATTTTGACGGATGCTTGAAATGCAATTACAGTTGCACCGCGCCAAATCATACTCAGAGCGACCTGCCAGAGTTTTGACAAACGGAGTTTTCCAGTTAATTGTGGAAATGGCATTTTTTCTAAGGAATCAGGAGAGATTAAAGGAAGCTGAAATTAAAGTAAGCATGGTTATAGGACTACTGTGCATTTTTTAGGTTTGGGGCATACCAAAACGGCGGATTTTTCTCAAGCAGCCCAAAAGTATGGTCACTCAAAGTGATCAATAAAAAATCGCCTTCCCAAATAAAAAAAATTATAAATAAATCCGCATGCAGAAATAAAATCCTCTGGATTACGTGATAACAATAATGTAATGAGAACTGTTGAAACATCAATTGGGCTTTTCTACTCGTGAAAATTTCTGAATCTGCCTTTAAAAGTTTCATACCTTTTTGGTCTTTCAAATTGAGGAAAATGATTTCCAACGTTCCGTTTATTGAAAATGAGGGCATGAATTTTGAAGTATAGCTAAATAATTTCCAAGAAATATGCAGCATGGGCCAAAAAGTGTGAAATGATTTTTGACTCGGTATACCTTTGTGGTAAATTTAGCTGTGAAAATGAGCTATTCCAAGTAAAACATTGGTTCACTTTTTTTGGCCCACCCCGTACATGTTGTATAATTTTTGAACATAAATTTTTCTCTATAGAGATTTTTGCTTCTTTGTTCAAATTAAAATGCTGCTCATGTTCAAATTTTGTTTTCATTTTTATGCCATTTTTCAAATAAACCTCATGGCCTATGCAAAGAAATATGGACAAAGATGCATTGTACTGAGATTAAATATCAGTGTTCCCAACTCAAAATTGGTCGGAGGCCACATGACAAAAAGGACAGTCTTTGTGGGCCAAATTATATTCACGGCTTATTTTTCGAAATTTTTTTAGGGAGAGAGTTCAGAGAATGTACACATTTTGCAATTTTGTTCTCAATGCAAGTTACAATGTCTAGAAAACTGGTCAAATTAAGGTTGGATTCCCTGCCTTTGCTAACATATTTTAACTGATGGTAAGATTGGCATGATAGTTACACAGAAAAAAAACACCCATGATAAAGAAAACTATAAATATAAAACTATTTTGCTGGAAAATATTGTTGCACATGTTGAAAAACACATCTGACCATCACTTTAAATAGCAAATAGAATCAGATTACAGTCTAGCAAAGCTTAGTTGCACAACAACTGTCAGGGGCCAGACAGGATTGCTGCAAGGGCCAGATTCGGCCCGCGGCCTGAATCTTGGGAACCCCTGGATTAGAGCCTAAAATGACTTCGCTATTACAAGATTTTTAGAACATCGCACCTTTCTGAAGAAACCTCTGGAACCTAGAAAAACTTCGTTGCAACGAGATTCCCTGTAACATAATTCGACTGGAACGGTGCTTCTTATCAAGGAGAAAAGTCAGGGTAATTCCACGGAAAAACGAACGGGGAAAAGATCGACTGGTTTCTCCGTGAAACTATAAAATCTCGGACGGTCAATCCAGCGGATGGATTTTACAATGGCTGAAACCGTGAAGGCAAGACCATGGCTTTCATTGTCCGTTAAAAAGGGAAGCGGGAAGATGAATTGCGAACGCGGGATATTTCTCCTCGCTCCTGCTTTTTGTGAAGCGCTTTTTCAGGGGGTGTTGATTAAGGCTGATAGCGTTCCAGCCGAATCGATTTGTCACGCGCGAATTCGACGCGTAACTTCTCATCTCTGGCATTGGGTCAGACCTGTCGGGATTGGGGCAATGCCATGACCGATTCCCGCCGTGAAGAAGATGACGCAGGAGGAAAACGGCGCCAGAGAGGAAAAATAAGGCGCGGGCGAAAATGAGTAGTGCAAGAAATTACACTCAACTGCAGGTGAACCCTCCAAGACTCACTCCTGATAAGCCAAAATGCTCATGCATATATTAATCTATTCTTAATGCCTTTGGCAGCTTCCAACACATTGTGAAAACTGATTTCTTCAAGATGATACAGTTGAAACTCCCTAAGTCATACCTCTTTTGCATCTCCCTACATGCAATTTTTTCAAGTCCCTGTTTGGATTCCTATAGAAACAATGCATTAACCCTTGTGCGGCAAAGTTGGGATATATTTGCAAAATTTCCTGTCACTGAGAACTGGGAATTTAAAAAATTCAACTTTTGTACAAAGGCCTGAGTCAGGAAAAAGTCCGACATTTTTTTCTAATCCAGCAGAAAATTTTGGATGAAAAATAAAAAAAATCCCTCACTGGGTGGCGTTTTTTCCTGCATTCCTGGCATAGGATCAGCATGGAAGATTCCTGAAAACAAAAGAGAATTTGTCTATCAGATTTATCCTGACTTAGGCTTTCTCAAACTGGGAGCATTTCAGCAACCTTGGGTCAAACTGAAATGCTCCACCCCCCAAAAATATCTGGACTTTGCCTCACCATGGAAATGAACCCTTTGCCATCCAAGAGTTAAAAACCTCCCCAACTCAAAGTATTTTTCTCTCTAACCTCTGTAAGTCAAATTTTCTGAGGCCTTTTGGTTAATATTTCCTTGAAGTATGCAACAGAAAACCAATAAAACAAATGATTTTATGCATCTTGAAATAAAGTTGAAGAAAGACTAATAGAACAAATGAACCCGTGCCTCCAAGTTCAGAGGCCCAGAATATCTTCATCAGCAATTTCCCACAATTTTTTTCAACTTTTCCTCACAGCATAAATGTTTGTTTCCTTCACTCAAAACCTTGAAAAATCAAAGCCTCCCTAAGTCAAAATTTTTTCCTGGTCCCTAGAAATTTGACTTAGAAGAGGTTCAACCATAGTACAGGTGGACTTTCTCTATATAACAATATTGTCTACAACCATTTCCTCTGTATAATAATTTTTTTGGTTTCTTAAATTTTGTTGTCAAAGGAATCCATCTGTGTTTCACAGCATTGAGGGATAACCCAGTTTGAAACCCTGAAAAGACATCATGTGCCAAAATTGTCAAGAACTCAAAAATGCCAAAGTGTAAGAACATGTATTCTAAAAAATAACTTTGGGATATATTCCTTCTTTCAAATAACATGTTTCATGAAATCAAAATTACATGTGAACATAGAAATTTTTTGTCTGTTGCTTCAAAAGAAAACAAAATACTGCGCATCATTTTCATTTGCTTTCTTTAATGAACCACCAACAACTTCAAAAGCAAACCGCAGTGGCTCAATGAGGTTTGAAATAAGATAGTACAGATAAGCTGACTCTGCTGGACTGAAATGCAGATTATCTTCAATTCGTTACATACCGTAAATTTTTGAGATCAACATCAAGGTAATCTTTAACTATTGAAAACTGTTGAATAGCAGCTGGAAAAATCTTGAATGCAATGCCTTCTTTTGGAAGAACTTTTTTTTACCTCGTTCCGAAGTGGATTTATTTTTAATTTAAAGCTCAGGTGGGTTGTCTTCCATGAAATCAGGAAAAATGTTACCCATGAAGAGGTTTCAACAGAGGGACACGTGAGAAATATGAAACAAAAAAATGGGAACCACAGCATGTGTTATTTGAGCCAAGGAGGAATTTCTCAGAGTTAAAAACCATTTGATTTGCTGAAGGCGAATGACACCCAAACGCGGTAAATAACTCTGGTCAGTTTCCCGCACGAATGCGGAATGCGGTATAGGTTCCATTTCCGCGTGAGAATCCCGTCTTCCCTCCAGCGAATAATTCGCTTCGGCTGAATGTCTTTGATCATTCCATCGGCATTGCGAAACTGACTATTGTTTCTGCTGCAGTTCTGATGCTTATTTTCCTTCCTGTTTTCCAGAGGAAGACTGAGGAATCGGCCGAGTGTCCCACGAGAGTCCCATTCGCCAGTTATCGCCGTCGTCGTCGGAATGTTCCCCTACTCCGAAACGTTGAAAGACGCGGCAATTCATTAGTCCCGTGTCCCGCGTCTTCGACTGACGTGACGACGAACCATTCCCTTGGCCATTAGCGACAAAAGGCAGGAAAAGACGCTGACAAGAGAGCTGTGTGTCCTCGCCTTTTATAGGTCCTCTTCGGGGTTAATCAACGCTTTGGTGTCGGTGTATGAAAAAAGAGATGTCGCGGTGGAAAATGACGCGAAGCGAAAGCGACGCAGGAAAATATGCAGCAAGGAAACAGTAGCAAAACGTTGTCAAACTTGCCTCGCAAGGGCTTCCATCAAAACTTAGACACAGGGATCAAAAATCGCGGGCAATGATTGAAATAAGATCACACGCAATGGGCCGTTTACAGCCAAGACCCTGGATCTCCACAAATCTTACGATCACCCAAATATAATCAGATAGTAATTTTGAAGGTAATCTTTTAGGAATGAAAACACTTACAAGCAGGCTGGACAAATATGATGGATATACCAGTGTTGTCCAATGGTGCACAAAGTGGGTTTGTTCTCAAGTGTGGGTGGTGACTGTAACAAAAGTTGTGGCATAGCTCAAGGTATTGTAAGGTTCTGGGATTCTTTTTTTTTTTAAAGAATCCAATGCTTGATGATGAGTGAAAACTTTCCAGTTATGGCCAGCATTCATGCACCATGTCACCAGGTGCTAAAAAAAATGTTCAGGCCAGCTAAAAAAAAATTGGAATTTCTCATTGTTTTAATCATTATCTTTTTCTAACTTTTAAATAATGGTTGAGACCACAAAAACATTTAAATGTTCAGCTGGCCTGGCGGATTTTCAGCACCCTGTACCATGGGTAACTGGCTCTTGGGGGAAAGTTTTCACTCATCACGCAGTGAATAGAAACCTTTTTTTTTAGTCCAAAAAAATCCCAGAACCTAACAAAATTATGGTCTATGATCAAGATCATTTTTTACAGTCACACTACCTTTAAAAATAATCAATGTCGCGCCCAAGTGGGACAACTTTATTATTGAAGTATCATTTTCTTCAGTGGCTTCCTGCATGGTAGATTAAAATCTACCACTTTGTTTTGCCAAACCTTTTTTTGCTGTTCCCAGCTGGAGGAGTTTGGTTTGGGGATTTTTCTTCAATAATTTTTGGTGTGTTTCTTCATAGTGTTGCATCAAGCGACATCTTCCAGTCACAGACAAATGCGCCAAGAAATAGAAAAACACACTTCTTGGAGATTTACTCTGAATCATTCATTTGTTGGAGTTGGAGACTTTTATTATTATTATTATTATTATTATTATTATTTTGGTGGCATGGAAAACACGCATTCGTCATTCAAAATCCAGTCTGTGATTCTTAGGCTGAGGTAACAAAATTTTCTACAGTTGAACTTCAATAACTGAAACCCTCCCTTAGTAAATATTGTAACTAGCTAATTTGATTTATTTCAAGTCCCCCTATAAATTCTCTCAGAAATAATGCTTAAAAATCCTCTCTAACTTGCAGAGTTTTCCTATCAAACCATGGGTCTCTGAATTTTCTAAGGCTTTTGGCTATTATTTTCCTGGTATAGAACAGCGATAAAAAAGTAAACTGATGCATTTTGAAAGGAAGAGAAATGCTAATTGGGTAAATGAACCCTTGCCTCTGCATTCAGCATCTGGTCAACTCGCGCCATTTGAAAAGAAATTCAAGGCCAAAAATATCACCATTTAAAATTTCCTTTAATTCTCTACATGTTTCCCACCAAAAAATGATATTTTCCCTACTAAAGAGCTTCCTAACTCAGAACCTCTCTAATCAAGTGGTTTTTTTTTCCTGGTCCCTTAAAAATTCTACTCAGTTGGTTCAAGTGTAGTTCCTTTCTGCTAATTCAGGTATGCGACATGCAGGAAGAACAGCCCTGCAGTGGGACAAGCATCTGGACTCGACTGATCTACATATACCCATAATCCGCGTCACAAATACGCCTCAGTCGAGATTACGTGTACAGTACAGTACTGTATATGCAATCGAAATGGTGATATATGCCGAAGCATCTGGAAACTGCGTCCCAGCTCAACAGGCAGGGAATGTGCGATTTTTGTCCGAAATACGCGCCATTTCCAAAATACAGTGAGACCCGGAGATGCAGACATAATTGGTGCACCAAGAGTCTAAGTAGAAATGTCCCTAAGTGGAGTCTTATTTTCCCTTATACTTACATTATATAATTTTTAATTGGTGTTTTATCTACAAAATACTCACCATAATTCCATGAAAATAAAAATTGTATCCCAATTTAAACTGATTCCAATCAATATATTTCAACACAATACGGGCATTTGGGGAATTGAATACTGATACCTCTGTACAGCACATAGAAATTTTGGCATTCTCTGTAAAAATAATATGCAAGTGGAAGAGAGTGAATGAAGTCCCTCTCTGCTGGAGGTAATTTTTTTTAATTAGTTCAATAGATGGTAAATTGGTGAGAGAAATGCCCAAGAACTTTTCTTACATCAATGTTAGGGTTGGAAATATCTGTTTCTTCTAATTTGGCCTGAAATGTACTTGCAATTTTATAACAAAAATGTCCCTACATGTCAAGTCAGTGTCCTCATGTTGGGCCTTTTCAATTAATTTTTAATGACAAAGTAAGTGTCCCTACGTTGAATTGTCCGCAGGTCAAGGTGTCCGCATGTGGGGGTCTCACTGTAATCAAGTTTGCATTCGTGAACAGCCAGCCGTTGTCATGGGTACATGCGATCCCGTTCAAGCCCGCTTCTGCTAGCTTCTCTGCACTCGTCATCGCCACTCGGGCGGAAATATAAAATTACGCGCCAAGCAGTCTTTGGAATTATGCTCACTCACCCTCGGAGATCCTTTTGTTCCTGATGCCACGTCAGGCAAGGAACTTCTTCATCGTTTCTGAAATAAGCTGAGACGTGGAGTGGCGTGACGTGACGTGACGTGAAGTGTGAGGGCGCAGGCTTGACTGTGCCAGGGTTTTCAGGGCCCCCGGCAATGTGAAGTAGATGATTGCATTCAACAATAAACTAGTGTACTTCAGAATCTCCGGATCAGTGGTTCTTTGCCTGTGCTCGGGGGGAATCCTTGGGGATTTGCGTGCACTTTCCGGGGGCTTCACATGTGCATCAGAAATGAATACAGTAGATGAAATATTAAGATGCGGGAGATTTAAAGGTTGCATGCGAGGAACTCGGAAAATAATCAAGAGCTGGAGAAATAGGGTATACAAAAATGGACCACGACTGTAGCCCATCAGAAAATTAAGGGACCCTCATGATCTGGTTCTAAAAGCATGTACGGCTTGGAAAATTGATGCCCCAATATCCAGAAAATTTGACTCAAAGCCACTTTCAACTTGAAAAATTAGGTTCAAATTGAAAAATTAGGTTCAAATTGCAAGGTACAACCTGTACTTGGTTAACTGACACTACCTAAAACAAAACAAAAAAACTAAGCATTTAGAAGCCTTTGTGCCAACTTTTTTATCCTTGTCCTGTAGGTTACCTCAGCTCAGGGAATGGTTTTCACATATGCTTTACTTGATCCATGGACCCAAAGCTTATAAACCAAGATAAGCAAAAAAGTTGCATGAAATGAAAATCCAAAAATGTGAGGCCCATGAGGCATTTTTGAAGATGACAATGATAAAGATTTGTAAATATTACATAGTTAGATAGATAAACAAGATTTATTTGCTGCTTGTCATCAGCGTTCACAAGGTTCAAAAATCCATCCCATCATCCAAATCATCCAACCCCAAACCCTCAAACTATCCATATGCATCATTATGGAAACACATTCCAGAGTATCAGGACAGAATAAAAATAAAATAAAAATTAATGTATGGATGTTGAAAGAAAAATGCATCACAGAACATGCAAATGCATGCTTTGCCTTTTTATGAGAGGAAAACAAGAAATATCAAAAGTTTATCAACAGAACAGGGCAATCTTGGAGCACAAATTACTGCATTGCAAAAGGTTTTCAGCCTGCAGCTCCTTAACTACATGAAAATATTTTGAACAGTATCATAAGATTAAGGTTTTTAACTTAAAAAAAACAGAATTATTTGGCATAGGGTAGATATAAATGACTCGATTGCAATAATTACTTGCTTCGGGGGTAAAAAAAAAATATTAAAATATGGAAGAAAATCTGGATATTTGCTGCAGACAGCTTAGAGTTGCTCTATTGTTAATTTTTCCCTGTGCCGTTTAAATGCTATCGCGTGATAAGAATATTGTTTTTACCTCTCGTTTTTGCATGTTCAAAAATGCAGTACGAGGAACAAAAACTTTCTGAATTGCTGAGCAGCATCATAGCTGACGTGAAGAAACCAGACAAGTCTGAGATACCAGGGGATGAACATTGTTGCCACAAGAAGCGGCTCAGTTCGTACCTCAACCGACGAGGCGAAGCGACGACGGATTAAAAATTTATGGAAATTCCTACCTTCTCGCTCAGGCATTCTTCCCCGCCTCGTCTGGGAGTCATTAAAGCGACGAGCTCGGAATCTCAACCCGACCCGAAAACAAGCGTCTTTAATTGTTGTCGAAATGATGGATGATTCACTTCGACGGAGACGGATGGACGAAGCAGGCATCCCTGCAACCGATCAGCTAGTTTCCTGAACAAAAAAGCGAATAATTTTGAGTTGATTAATTTTTTGCAATGACTGAAGTACATTTCCGTGTCTGACGTACCACGGTGCAAGTGCCTCAGTTATCATTGCTTCATTGAACCGCACCTCTGAAATATGTATTTAACCCGGTACAAGTCGATGAACGTTGATTAATGTGGAATAAAAGAGTTTTTCCCATCACAAATATGCCACCAATTTGTCGGAAAAAAATTTAGGCAAAGGTCTGAATGGTACCCTACAAAATTAGACTCTCCATCTGAAAGTTGTCATTCCAGCCTCCAAATTAAATCCATCAAAGAAATGTGGTCACTGATTTTCTCTGGTTCTCATTACTTGTGTCTCTGAGATCATTCAAAATAGATCTCTGGTGAGAGAAGCTATCTGCAAATTTTCATCTTGCAAATGATTTGGATTCTTGTCCAGATTATCCCAAAAGTATTTCCAAACTTTACTCCAACACTTTAGCAAATAAATCAAAGGTCTACTAGGACAAAAGTCCTGGCTGTAGCCTGACTGATTGATCTGTGTACTCATTCCTCTGATCTTTCACCATTCTAAATACTTCCATTAATGTTGGCCATTTAGCCAAATTTCTTTCTGACTTGAATTTTAGCTTTCCATTCATTTTGTCAGCTAGCTCTTCATTTCCTCACAGGCATTAGCAACTGCCCGCCTTTTTTTTGATCATGCAATAATTATTCTGATGATTTTTTCAAAGTAATTTTTAATGAATTTATCATGTTGATCTTGATAAATTTGGGTCAATCAGGGCCCCAATACATGGACATAATTGGTGCTTAGAAAATCATGCATGATATATTTTTCTGCATGAAAGGGAGCCAAAGCAACAAGAACAAGCACAAGTCTTCTTATACTGCGCTGATATGTTGGAAAGAACTTTGTAAACTAGCAAAAAGTTAGCCAGTTTTGGGCAATGAATTACAGTGAATTCACAACAAAATCATTTTTTAAAAGTTGTGAATGTAAACTCTTAAATTTGTTCAAGAGATATAAAAATATCGAAAAAAATATATTTTCAATATCTCTTTAAAGTTTGATCAAGTGTCTGTATATTGTGAGACTTAGTCTGGATGTCAGGGAAAGATTTTTGAGTTATCAAGTGTCCTTAAGTCGAAACGTCCATTTGTCGGAGACCCACTGCATAATTTTTTCCACTTTCAAGTACCCCTGAGCTTTAAATCCGAAAAAAGGAAACCTATCTCAGTCGGAATAATCTATGCTCATCTGAACAGTTTCTGTCGACTTCATATAATACCTGTCTACACTTTCTCTAAATTCTGAAAATCGGAACATCTGGGGACAACGTCCGAAACTACGAAAAAGCCACGGAAAATTTTTTTCAAAATTTTTTTCTTCATCATCAACTGCGGCTCAAATTTCAAAAGCCAAAATCGAGTCTTGTTTTCTGACAAACGGTTAGAGAGTTTGGACGACAAAAACTTCGAATTTTTGTTTCTGGCTCACAAAATCGGGATTTTCGACAGATGTCACGAACATTTGCTCATCAAGAGTACTGCTCAAACACATAATTTACACACACTCATTTTTGGATTCCGAGCACAACTTTCGTTTTTCTGAATCTCAAACAGCAGTTCGGATGGATGATGAACGATGCGCAATAAAGTCTGATCGCTGGGGGTGGTTTGGAATTCGTCTTCACATTTTACGGAGGATGTTACGTTGATTAATGTGGAATGAAAGAGTTTCCTTTCTAAAAAAAAAAAGTTGATCCTCATTAGTTCAACATTCTCTACGCCTTTCGAGCATCCATACGCTTTCGTTTTGTTCCATCGAAGGTCTGAACGGCATTAATTCAGAGAAAATATCGAACAATTGGTTGCAGCGTTTTTCAACATCAAACGTACGCAACGAAGTTTCCGTCCCTTTGACTGGGGGCCAACATAAATAAGTTTTTTTCCTGAAAGTGAAGCAGATCGTTCCCTGGAAATGGATGAATAAAACTTGAAATAAAACCGAATGAAGGAAATCCGTTTTTGGAAAATGTCATCAGTTATAGCTATTGAATTCGGCATATGGAAGAGTTCGTTGGTCGAGTCCATGAATAGGTGACGCATGACAGGAATGATTTTCTCGAATCATATCATGCGTGTTACTCATTTCTAAGAGACCTTTTCATTTCCCTGATTTCCCAAAGTTTGCTCATGTGCTGAAAACGAAAAAGAAACGGCTAAAATATTTGTCAAAAGCCCCCAGAATACACGGATTAAATCGAGAAGTACACGGACTCCAGAGAAACAATGCCTCCACGGAAATAGGGAAATTGTTCTAGACCTAGAACACACAGTACTGGCAAAGTTTCACAGACTTTATTTCGAGGGGAATCATAGCTCATAACCTCAAAAGCAATCTTGCAGTAGTACCAAAAGTTGAGGCGATCATTTCAAAATGTTTCGCGCTACATACGGGTGGTTTGAAAGAAGTTTTCCAGCTGCTCACTGTGCTTCGTAATACAATACAGTCATGCCTCTTTAAGTTGAATTTTAATGTACCAGCAAAACTATTTGACTTAGGGAGATTTTGACTTATAGAGGTTTGAGCAACACTACAACGCCCTTTTTCTGGGAAACTTAGAAAAATTGCCCAAAATTTTAAATTGTGATAGTCTGGGGCTTGAATGGCTTTTCAAATGAGTTGAAAGAATGCTGAACTTGGAGGCAGGGATTTATTTGCCCAAATAAGCCTTTCACTTCTTTTAAAATACGTCAATTTCCATTTTTATTGCTTTTTTTTCTTTCTTGGGTCAAGAAAATTATGGCCAACAGGCCACAGAATTTTTTTTTTCAAGCATGGGCAGTGATAAAATCTTCCAATTGAAATCTATTGGAAAATGTGATCCACAATGCAAGTCTTCCGCCACTCATGGACCCAGTCTGTTATTACATTTGTAAAGTGTGTTACGATTGTTCTCCAATTAGTCCAATATACCCATGCACAAGTTCACCTGCAGTCTTGATTCTCCCTATGAAATCAAACTGGGATGAACCTAGGGAAAACAATACTGTAATCGCAATCTGAAATATTCGCCATGTGATTTTTGGAAATCCTGAGTGCAGTATCCTGACTCCAGCTCCAAGGACTCGATGGGTGTCAGTTTGATTTATTCCTGAGCGCTTTAGCGACCTCCGACCAAGAGAAAGATTCCCCGCGGATGCGAAGCTGGCGTTCCGAGTTTCACGCCGCTGCTTCCAATGCGAGTCCCAGCAGGTTTCCCGCAGGGGGGGATTTCGAGCCAGTGACCGGCGGAAAATGATGGAAACGACATCCCGTTCCTGGGATTGCAAGTACAGTACAGTATTGTACTGTCGGGAACGTCGAGGATGGCGAACATAGTGGAGTGTGTAGCACACTTGAATCCTGATAAACTGAGGGTAGGGGAACCCAGGATGTTGCATAATTTAGGTTTTTTATATTTCCCGGGTGCGGCGAGCAAGCACCAGTAGCCCACGTCTCCCCCACCAGTTTCAATCTGCTAATAGAGACGGGGGAAACACTAGCAATAAGGGAAATAGATCTGCAATTTCATCATGAAAGCACAAATTCTATGGCGATATCCTGAAAATTTTACTCCCATATTTACAGTGAGATCCCCACATGCAGATGCCTCGACCTGCAGACAATTTGACATAGGGATACTTACTTTCCCAGAAAAAATAAAAAAATAAGGCCCAACATGAGGACACTGACTCAACATAGGGACATTTATCTCTGGCAGATTATACGAGCACTGCGCCTCGTTTCACCCAGGATAAATCCTCATCTGTTTGAAATTATTGTGTTCAAGCATGTTACGTAAGTGCATGATCCTGACAAAATGTATTCACTAATTCAAATTCAAGCGGCAAAGGGAATTCTGAGGAATATTTCTTCCACAAAACACCAATTAAAAATTATATAATGAAAGTCTATGGGAAAAGAAGACTCGACTTGGGGACACTCTTGATGCACCAATTATGTCCACATCTCGGGGTCTCACTGTATGTGAGTACCATGCACCCATGAGTAAGACAAGCACCCAGGTTTTTGAAAAAAAAATTTACAAGCTTATATTCCTGAGTGACAGGGTGACATGCTTCCCATTGTTAGTGAACTGTAGAAATGCAATATTTCAGAAGTAGGAATCCCCAAACTTGAATTTTGACACAATATCATCCTGAATCACTTATCAGTTTCAGTTGCTTATTCCTTTTGGACTTCAGTTGAATCTTTTTGAAAATGTATGCAGATTTATTTTTATGATTCCATCAACAAAAATCCAGCAATGAAGTGATGAAGATACAGTTTGAATTGTATCAGTAAAAATGTAGCAAAAAAGTTTGCAGATGAATAAAGCCAGATACAGTAACAAAAATCCTAAAATCCGTATTGTACTTGATTACAGTATATGCAAGTAGAATAGTTTCAACCATCCGGGAAATTTAGCACTTACACTGTGTACTGTACAACATTTCTTGTGCCTTTTTTCCATTGTGGCCCGCATAATGCTCTTACTATTTCAATGTGGCCCTTGGCCACTTCTGAGTTGGGCACCACTGAGTTGAAGAGTTTGGCTTTCCATGCAGCTGCACAAAAACAAATGCATTGGAATGCATGTTGAATATGATAATGCTCCCATTCTGACTCGATAAACTTTGGTTTACTGCCCAGATCCACCTTCTGATTCTCGAAAGATTCACCAGCTGCTTATTCACGGAATAATTTATGGATCAAGTGAATCCAACAAACCATCCAGATTTATCTCCTGGCTTTTATTGTGCATGCCGCGAGGAACATTAAATCGTGCTTCGTAGTTCAATGCAAGTTGATTCCAAGTCCACCTACAGTGTTTTGACGTCGTACCCGTCAAGATTCCTTATTCAGTCACGGTCTTCTACTTGTCTGTGGGAATTATTCTGGGCATTATTCCCCTTTCCAATTCCACAATAATTTTTTGATGGGTCATGCGCAGCTTCTTTGCAAATACAGGTGAACCTGGATAACTCAAACCTCCCTAAGTCGAATACCCCCTCAAGTCGAATTTTTTAAATATCCCCATACCCCATCTGAATCCCCTTAGGAACAATAGATTAAAAACCTCCCTAAGTTGAAAGCTTTTCCTCAAACCTCCATAAGTCAAATTTTCTGTGGCCTGTTGGCCATTATTTTCCTCTCCCAAGAAAGATAAAAAGCAATAAAAACATAAATTTATGGGTTTTAAAGGAAGTGAAAGACTTATTTGCGCAAATGAACCCTAGCCTACAAGTTCAGCAAACTTTTCAACTCATTTTCAAAGCCTTTTAAGCCCCTGAATATGACCATTTACATTCTTCCAATTTTCAACCTGTAAAATTTGGAACCTCCTGAAGTAGAAACCTCCCAAGTCAAATTTTTTCAGAAGTCCCTTGCAATTTGACTTAGAGAGGTTTGACATTAATTGAAACAAAAACAATACAAAATGAGAAGACATCATTCTCAGGTGTAAACCATACACAAATCATGTAGTGTAAATTTTATGTGAACAAACTGTCCTTGCATTCAAAATTTGTAATCAAAATTCCAATTTTAATGATCGTATGGAAGAAAAACAGCTTGGTTATATTTTATTTTTAATTGGCTCTTGAATTTAAATTATGATCACATGAAGTTTTCTGCTTGATAATTTTGGTAACCAAAGGGAGTGAAGACTGAGGCACACATTTTAATGAGGTTTTTTCACATTTTTAAACTAAAAAATTAAAGAGTGTGCGTCACTCAAGGCCTCAAGGGTACATGGTAATTAAGTTTAAAAAAAAGTATTTCGGTTCATTCAGGATATGGTAATTTGTTATAAGTATTTAATAATTTAGCGTATAATGAATTAGAAATGGAAATCCATTGCTGTTGTGCAGTGCAACCTTTTGAACCAAAACCTCACGAAACAAGCAGAACTGGGCCATGTGCAAACATGTTAACCATAGCCCAGTTTGAAGGTCATTCTGGCATGTATAAAATCCCTTGGGATTAGGCACAGATAATTCAGTCTATTTTCTAACTCCAGTCATTCGTCATGCCTTAGTCCTAAATTAAATTAGTCTGTTTTGTTAGGAATTGGAATCAGTCTCAAATAAATCAATCTGTTGGCTTTCATGTGTGCTGTCTGCGTCTTGCCTATCATGTGTGTATGTGGACATGCAATGAATTGGGAACTGCATATGCAGAACCTACTCTCCAAAGAGATGTGAGAGTTTCTGCATTGCTCACCACTCTGAGGGCCAAACCCTCAAATCTTGGCTAAGTTAGATCTTCATTTTTTTCATTTTGTCAGACTGGCTCTGACAGCATTTTGTTTCTGTGTCGAAAGTAGAACATATAGACTTCACAAAAATAGATACATTCTGTTAAACTGAGACAGATGTATGCAGAGGTTTTTGCCTGGAAGGAATGACTGTATTTACATGAGTACCAGGTGCAGTTGAGTAAGATGCGCACTAGGGTTTTTCAGGCAAAATTTGTTTAAAAAATTGTATCCCCAAGTAAGACGTGCATACCATGTTAGTGTCTCTATAAGTATATTACTTTAAAAAGTTAGACCACCCAAATTTGAATTTAGACATGGATTGATCCTGAATTCAACCAATTTTCAATTATTTCCATTATGATACGTTTTCAAAATAAATTGGTTTAAAATGTCCCATTAAATATTAGGTATTGTATAATGCAAACCTGAACTTTTATACATGTTTAAAAAATAAATAAGTACCCAAATATGACGCGCACCCTTTTTTTTCCAATCAATTTTGAGAGAAAAAGTGCGCATGGTGCTCCAGTAAACACAAACGCAGTAAATGTTCAACCCATCCAACCCGTACGATTTGCAAAAAAAAAATAACAATGCTAGGCTTTGCTATTTGCACACTGAGAGCCTCAATTCCCACTTCCGCCTGTTATTTTCGCATTTCGCGAGTGCAACGTGCCGATCCTGTCCAATCATGCAATAACGCGGCGTTGTACAAAACACGACCGGCTTTTATCATGGCATTCCGCCGGAACTGCATTCTTTCGACCGACAGTTGAGTTGACATTCCTATCCCGGATAACTCGGATGGAGGGCTGTTATCCGGGAAGTAGCCTGGACAATGGACTTGCTTCAGCTGCCGTGGAACTGTTGAGGAAATTTTAGATGCCCAGTGCTGTATGTTCTCTGGAAATTGGCACTGCAACGGCATCCACTCATTTAGAAACACACCAAAATCACCATTAGTGTGTCAGCCACATCCAAATAAGTCGACTGGATGATTAATTATGAACTATGTGTACATTATTGGTGTCCCAACGTACGTATGTATGCGTCAACATCATGCAGATGATTCAACTTCATGACACTTTAAACTCGAAAAATCCGACTGAAATCTGGAAAATTTCTCAAGATGGTGGACATCTAGTGTGCCAGTCGACATTTTCAAGGCGATGAAAAAATATTCTATCTTAAATTTTGATTTCTCTTGAACAAATTCATTTTCCAAAAAAAATCTTGATATACAGTCTTTTTATTAGCGGTTTTCCATCAACCGTGTCCATGTAGACATATTTTTATGCTTGTTTCTCCCCCTTTGGAATTATTTTCATGCCTGGAAGAGCAGATCCTACGTGATTTTCTTCTGTTCAGTCATTTTTTGCCTCTTCAAATTAGGAATAACAATTTTCTTGTAATTTTTGGAGGACTTTTGTGCCCATTGTTGGAAGTGATCGAAAATGTTCCCAATCAAATCTATGGGAGAATTCGATTTGACATGAAATTTTTTTTTATACTGTACATGAATAGTCTGAGACCTAATGAAATAGTTTTTTTTTTAGTTTGGGTACCACAATTGAATTAATAGTGCATAAAAAAACACGAACGCAGACTGTCTGATGGGCCAGAAAGTACCCCCGTAATTAGTTACTGTACCATTTTTACACAGCAAATTTTTTGTCATCACCTGAAAAATATATGAACGGTACACATATTCTACGGCACTCATGTGTACTTTTTGAACGACACTTTTTGAAGTTGATTTCGGACAGTAAGGATAAATCTCAGTTTCAGGAGCGAGGAACGTTCAGAATTAATCACCATGCTCTGCAATATAATTCGTGATTCTGCTTCAGAGCTCAGGAGGAGCTTACAATGATGATTGAAATAAAGCAGTAAACCCCTTTGCGTCGGGTACTTGCTTGAAAGGAAAGACGTAGTTGAACTTCCATGCGGCCCACTAAAACGGAATTTCAGGACTGATCATTATTCATTCTGAGATTTCTCTGTGTCTCGCCATGATGCTTTAACTTCAGAATGGAAACACCTCTTGATTATATATTTTCCTTTGTGAAATATTTTATGCATGCGGATGAAAACAGGTTTACAGGCGAGGATTTGGATCCTGAACGCTGGAGTTTAAACTGGGATTCTTTTCTGGTTGCGGACTTTGAAGCAAATTCTATGTGAATTTAAAAAATTTTTTATGTAAACAGAATCCGTTTCCAAGTGTCAATCACTTGAAAGATTCACTTCACAAATCTTTCCCTTGAATAGTTTATTTGGCAAAACAGGAGACCCCTAAAAATTTTCCAGAGCCTCTATAATGGTAATGCAGTAAAATTTCGTTACAACAAGCTCACAAGAAATTCCAAGAAAATTTGTTATAATGAAAAATTTGTTATACAGTATCAAGATTGATGAATTTATTTACAGAAATGCACTTATTGTCTCTAAAAGCATGTGATTGCCTAATGAACGGTAGTTGCTTTTTCTCTCAGCAATATTTGTAAAAAAAAATGTCTTTCATGAAATGGTTAAATTTGACAAAGAATTAAAAAATTGGAAAAAGAATGCACATAGAAGAGCATTGGAAAAAGAACACATTTTCATAGATTTTGATGGCTAGCTTGGCAATGTGCCTTCAGACTCCTGCAACATTGGATATTAGATTAATCAGATTACATTTATTTTGTGGGCTTCCTGCCAGTCAGCTAATGTAACCAATTTTCAGCTTCCTGTATTTCAAGTGTGTAATTCTGCTGCAGGCACATTTCCTGCCCACTATATCTATAGGGATGATGGGCATCAGGAAATTAGAATTGGGGACCAAAAAATTTGGATATGGGGACAAAAATGAGTTACAACTGGAGAGATTTTTAAAATAGATGTATTTAAACAAGATTAATTTAAGCTGCGCCTTTAGTAAGGAAAACTGCCAGGACTTTGGAAAAAATTTGTTGCAAGGAAAAATTTGTTATACAGTATCAAGATTTGTTGAGATTCTACTGTATTTTAATCACAACTCATGATTTGCGATAGATTGGAGAAGGTTTCCTAAAAATCACTTTAAAATGTTTTTTGCAGCTTTAAAACACAGAAAATATATGTGACAAAGGAAATCACACCAAATCTGCATTTTTGGCATGAAAAGGAGTTCAAAAGACAAGGAGAAAGCAGATGTGCTGCAATACTGCACATACACAGTTGATGGAAAAACCATCCACAGATATTGAATTTTTTTAACCTGTTTTGGAACGTAAAAGTCTTTAAATTTATAAGATTTATTTTTAGGTACAGTGAGACCCCAAGATGCGGACGTAATTGGTGCATCAAGAGTGTCTCTAAGTTGAATTGTCCATAAGTCAAGTCTAATTTTACCTTAGACTTACATTATATAAAAGTCTTGTTATCCTATAGACTTACATTATATAATTTTTGATTGGTGTTTTATGGGAGAAATATTCTTCAGAATTTCCTGAAAGAAATTGTTTGCCACTTGAATTTGAATTAGTGAATACATTTTCAACTCAATAAAAACATTTGGGGAATTGAATACTGATACCTCTGTAAAGTACAGTTCATAGAAATGTTGGCATTCTCTGTAAAACATAAAATTCATGTGAAAAAGAGAGATGGAAGTCACTCTATGCTGGAGATAATTTTTTTGATCAGCTAAATGGATGGTAAATTGATGAGAAAAATGCCCAAGAAACTTTTCTTACATCAATTTTAGAGTTGGAAATACTGTATCTGTTTCTTGTAATTTGGCCTGAAACTCATTTGCAATTTTATAATTAAATGTCTCTATGTTGAGTCAGTGTCCTCATATTGGGCCTTTTTTATTAAATTTTATTGGAAAATAAGTGTCCCTTTGTCAAATTGTCCGCAGGTCAAGGTGTCCGCATGTGGGGGTCTCACTTTTCCATTGAATTTGCTGAATTTGTTGAGACATTAAAATTTCAAAAGAATAATATTTTTTGGTTTTATGGATATGTTGCACTTTAGTTGAGAATTGAAAAGCAGACAAGAAACTTTGGAGAGTTGGAATTATCTGGGCGTTGCCAGACCTGGTATGAAGTATTTTTTTGAGGACCACCCATCCGCTAGACGGAAAGGAGCAAATCCGACCCGGCTTCTGTCCATTCATTGGGTTTCCGGTCGAAGTGACATTGTTTCCAACTTCCTTCGCTCGCCCAGACTCGATAATTCCGCCAGAACCATCAAACTTTTCCGCTCACTGTTCAACTTCCCACTGCTGAGCAGTACTGTACTCTTCATCATACAATGCGAGTCGGGAACTACAAAACTTTCGGCGGAGTTCATCCGGGTTACGGGTCAACGACGAAACGCATTCCCAGTGCGGGATCTCAGAAGGTTGTTCGCAAGGAACTGAAACTGTTCCAGAATTTCAATTCTCCGGATTGAATTCGGCACTGACTTTAAGCTTCGGCAAATACAAATTCCTCCTCTCATTGTTCCATGAGAGGAAAAGGAGCGCATGAAGGAACCGTTCTCGGAAGACGTTCCATGCTGAATTGCACCCTAAGCATCGCAGGCAACTGCTCTACAGCGACTACGTTATATTCAGTCCACGCAAGATGTTCAGAGCCCTTAACGTACCCTGTGTATAGTACATATCAATGAAGAATAGATACGGTACATCAACATTTGATTCTCCGAAAGCCACACAACCGTTATTGGTTCATATCTGGGTATTCTTCAAGACTAGGATTTTATGCTGCTGTTTCAAAAATACTGTATACTGTACTGTGTTTTGGTGGGGTCCAGATATGCCAATCCCCTGAAGTATGGCCAATTTGATTTAGGGACAATTCAAATTCAAAAAGTCTGCCACAACATCCAGACAAAGTCTCAAGATATGGACACTGCCAGCATGACAAGACAATTTTTATTTTTCACAATTTTGATAGTTCTGGAAAAAAATGCTCAGTATTCCTCTGAATAATTTTTTTCTTTGGTCCCTTGAGGTTCTCTTCAAATGAGATGTCTCTAGGATTTTTTTTGTCCCTAGAATTTTGGGTAATTTCCTGTTATCTCAGTACCCATTTTTCTTTGTCTTGTGATTTCAGTATTTGTGCAATGAAAAATTAGTTAATCACCTTAGTTGAAGAGAAAAGGAACTGCATCACTACCATCCAGACAAATAACCTAACTTCACCTAACCGCCTCCCAAAATCAGTTTCTGCTTTCTTTGAGTTTCTGCTGAAACTGATTTTGGGAGCCAGTTAGGTGAAGTTGAGTTAGGTCAGGTTATGTTAATTGAAAGATATTTGTAACTAACATAACCTAACTTAACCTAACCACCGCCCAAAATCAGTTTCAGCAGAATGCAGAAAAATGAAATTCACAGTTTCTGGTAGGTGCATGGAAAGTAGGTACTGAGATAACAGGAAAGTACCGAATTTTATTTTAGAGACTTGTATATTTTTGCATAATCCAGAACAAGCAATTTTTTTGCTCATCTTTTCACTTTTTCTCCATCACCTGTGCACATTGTAGCAACAAGTGATGTGCTTGTTTGTTGCTTCTTTGACTCCTTTTCATGCCAAAATCACAGATTTGGCGTGGTTTCTTTCTCCATACTGTATTTATTTTCTGCATCTTCAAGTTACGAAAAAGTTATATGATTTTTGAAGAACTTCTTGCCAAAATTAGTAGTCATTACAGCTGAGCTCATAATCAAAGTTAGCCAGGGGAAAATGTGATCCAACATGATGAGGGAACTTCCAGCATGAAAATGAAGAATGAATGAACAGAACACTTTATTTGCCACTTTTCAGTGTTCACAACATGAAATACAACTGGACATTTGACATGTATGCATACACCCATTCATTCCCTGAGATTGGAAACAAAATATATGCAAAAATTAATTTAAAGCACAAGGTCTTCAGCTTGTTTCTGCATGAGGTTTAGTTGAATGAACAAATTAGAGAGAATGAAGAAAATGAAGAAGATCACTAATTAAATCCATTTGTTGCAGTCCCACTGTTCTTATTTCCCAAAAATTGCTTGGTTTAACCTGTAACCTGCTTGGGTAGAGGTTGCAATTCTGCAGCTTAAAAATCCTGTATGCCAAAAAATCCCCAGGGGTAGAGAAGTATACAAGAATCTGTTGAAAAGTACAGTTTATATTCGAAGCAAATGCAGAGATTAAAGCTCCTGATCTACATCTTTCTCATGTTCTTGAGAAAGGTAATCCTAAACTTTCAACGTTATTCAAAGGGAAACAATAAAAAAACCTATCTTCACAAAGTGGTAAACTACACGGTTTTTCTTCCCAAGTTGTTATCCATGCGGTTTTTGTATTGGGATTTCCATTTATACTTGTTTTAATGATTCTGAATTTGTTTACACGCGATTGCCTAGCAAAAGAGGCTTTTTTCGAATGCATGAATTCACACAGCAGGAACATTTTTGGTTTCTGGGAGATTTCTGGGCCGATGGGAATTTCTGATGGGTTACAAGCACTTTCCCTCCGTGTTTCACATTCATGTGGATTAAGTAATTATCCATCTTCAACCTGGTACAGTCACTAATTGAAATCTTCTTGGAGTGGTGTGTGACCCCTTCCAACAATGGAGCCATTGGCTACGCTGAGAGGCATAATCCCGAAATTATGAGAGCGCGGTTTTCAATCGCCCAAGTAAGGAATCAAGTTGGCGCAATGGATAACGGGAAGCTTCTTGAAAAGTTCGAGGTTTCCCTCTGGTCCAAAATCGCAGCCCCTCAACTGTCGAAAAACATCATCATTGACCCGAAGAGAGCCGAGATTCGCCAGGACAGTCAATATATGCCACGTCGGGGCTTTCGCGATCGACGACGTCGAGACTCGGATGAGAATAGGGACCGTTTCACAGCACTCGCTGCTGGGCTCGGTCGATCATTCTGAGCCGTATTGATCACCCGGCTGCAATAACTCGGAGCATCGGGGAACTGGAATCGGATGAAACGAAGCCCGGGGTACGCTTTCCCGGGTTTCGGGATACTGTCTCGTCAAGGCCTGGGACGCATCACCTCGGGCTTCGTCTGGATGTGTTGTATACTGTACTGCTGGGCTGAACACGCTCGCGAGGAACCCGATAATACCTTCTCCGGATAAGATGTAGCGAATTGAGAGCATCATCGAAGTGAGCTCCTCGAGTAACTTTAATTTCCCTCTTTTCTCGAAAACCTTACCACGACACTGGAAAGCTTACTGTGCGTTCTTCGATAGCAATCTGAAAACGACCGGATTGAAATTCACACTCGTCATCGTCAAGAAGCTGGACCATTATTGTGGGGTTTCGACGTTTTCTGTAGCAGTATTTCTCAAACTTTTTGGGCAGGTGGACCAGGGAAGTTTCATAGTATTTTTGCAAACCAGCAGCCTTTATTTAATACCTCATGTCAGGACAGAATTGACACGAAGAATTTAATGTACTGCACATTGATAGGCGTGGCAAACGTCTGATGATTCCCTGTAATTAATCACCAACCGTATGCTTGGGAAAATTGTCTGTCTCTCTTTCAGAATATCTCATGTTTTTGGCTGGCTCGAGACAAGGCGGAAAGTTCAGAGATGTCTGTCGCAGTGGGGCTTCTTGACAACAATCTTCTTTGTCCTTCGAATGCCCGGCATTGCAAGAACCTGCAGGCTTCCCTCGGCGATCCCGACTTGGGTTCGTCCGGTGCTCAGAAATCAGTTTAAGTCCAGCCTGTGGTTAGTCCCCCGACTAATACGGGAGGAATAATTGCACCGTGCGCCGAGGTATGCTATTAAAACACGTAATTTGGGCCCGGGATGAATCTCATCGCAGCGATAAAAGAAGAAAACCACGATGCGTTCGGAACGAAGAAACGAACCCGTCTCGGGGCTGAGGGCCATAGGAACAACAATCGGTCGTACCCTGTGTCGGTGGAAAGGAAGAAGAAAAAAAGCTGCAGCCGCGAGCGGAATCCCGAAAAGATGAATTACTGCCTCCTTTGTGCCGCCCGTGAATGCATCACGGATTCTCCGCGGGAGGCGAAAGCTCAGAACGCCGTATTACCGGGATTACGCCCGAGCCCCGCGGGGGAATATATTGATCGCCCGGAGTTATCTGGCGCGGATCATTCCGCGTTGTCGCCGCGGTTTTCTGGCTCCCGGAAATTTTCGGTACTTACTGAGAGACTCTTTTCTTTGTTCGAGCTGTCGTCCCCAAGACGAAATCCCGCAATCATGGACTGAGAAACGAAACTACTGCGGATAATGGACGAGACTAGGGGGAGGCGGGAAATGTTCCGAGACGATGAAAAGATGGCCCACGCGGAAAATATTTCATCCGGAGTACTGTATTAGGAAGACTCTGCGGTATATTGTCCTTCCCGTGCGATCTGAAGGTCACCATTCCCTGATTTCTAGGGGGAATAACGGCGGATTCCGCGGAACCCTCAGCGTCTATTCCCAGCTCTGCAACTGCACAAAGGTATCCTGGGGATTCAAAGGAAGGCACTATAAGTGATTTGGATTGACTGAACTCCAATTGAGGGTGAACTTCCTGCTTGTTCAGTTGAACATCTCTGAGTCAAATTTCAAGGGATCAGCAAACAAAATTTGACTTAGGGCTGTTGTGATTGTGGGAAGTTTCTAATTCGGGAAATGAAAACTTGTGTTTTGGGAAACATAGATGAATGCAGAAAATTGTAAGCGGTGATATTCTGGGCCTTTATTTGCTTCTCAAAGAGTGCAAAAACACTAAAAAAAGTCTAAAATTATGGTCAAATCGGGACAGTTGAATTGCAGGAGGAAAAATTGCAAGGTACCACCTCTACATGTTTATTGGAAGAATCCTCTTTTGATAACTACAGTGGGAGATGAAGGGAAGGAAAATCTGAGTCATAAGTCAAATTTCATTCAGTCCCATCTCAATCATCCAAATATTCAATTTACAGGAGGTAAATGCAGTAGTAAAAAGAGAGCACAGGAAAGGCCAAAAATTCGTTTCACTCTTCAATGTTTCCATCAGAAGGCCATCAAAGATGCTCCAATTATAGGTATAGTCTCCATTTTGTTTTGCCAAAATCAATTCCTGCTTCCATGTGTATATGCTACTGATGAATTTGAAAGAAATATTGAAATGTGGAAAAAATTTGACCTTGTTGCGTGTTTTGTTTGCACTATTGATCATGTGTTGTACACTGAATACTTGCTGGATTGAAATGACCCATATGAAATTTGATTTCTGAACTGCCATGCTTTTTACACGTGCTTAAAAATTCGAAGTTTGTGAACTCAACTTTGCGAACTGTTTCAATCGAATTGTCCAAAGAAGCCTTTTCCGATGCATCAATTGGATCTTCGTACCCGGCAAGATTGTCGGGTCTACGGGATTTTCGGGCGTCCGGGATTTTTTCTTTCTCGCGATTTTTCCAAATCTTCCATTCCAGGAAGACTATATCATAAAATTAAAAGTTTTTTCTGATAAATGGAGCACCATCAGCAAAGCCCAACAAACTTTCGCGCAGTACTCTTCGCTCTTGCGCTAACGTCGCTTTACGCTCTTCCCTGACCCTTGTACGGGAAGAGCTCCGACCATGACCCTTGCATTGTTGCAGTTTGAAATTTACGGGTGATCGCAACTTTTAGCGACATCTACTCGACCTAAATAAAACTCTCTCTGGGCAAAACCATCTGAACCTATTCTGGGGAAAAAGCTTAGACAGTACTGTATACTGCATCGCATTTCCCGGTGCGCATCAAATTTCTTCCACGCCCGATATTTTTTGACGTGAAGAATAAGAGAGGAGAACTTGAACTTCAATCTGTAGGAAATACCAACACACTCGGTGTGAAAGATCGGAATGATTTCTCTCTTTAAATTTGCCTGCCCCAGATGTTCAGAGTACTGTAATCCATCGACCGACGTCACTGTGAAGAACCAACTGCAAATATTCAGTCACAGAATATCAACTTCAGTAGAGGAATCCTTGAAAAAATCTTCTTTGAAATCTCTGGCAGATTATACGAGCACTGCGCCTCGTTTCACCCAGGATAAATCCTCATCTGTTTGAAATTATTGTGTTCAAGCATGTTACGTAAGTGCATGATCCTGACAAAATCAGCTTTATGTTTCATGGGATTCTAAGGATCCATATGAAGTGAACAGGAAGGACCAATTTATTTCCGGAAGGTTTGCCGAGTTCAAGTGGATGCTTCATAGACACTTGGAGCGCGCTGATACAGAATTTGGATACTGATGCACAAAACAACCCGAATTGGTCGGAAAACAAATGTTCACGAAAGGCAACCTTTTTCCCAAAGAGGTGCAAGGAAGACCAGATGATTTTTCCAACGTGAACCGGTTCATCTCATCGCTCATTGGAACCGAGCTGAACGTGCACTAATAAATTGATCTTTAACAAATACAGTTCAGATTTTTTGTTCCTCGGCGCGCCACTAAACCCAGGCCTTGTCCGGAATATTTCAGCTCGAACCTAAAGAAGGAAGATGTGATCAATTCGGAACCTGCCTCGATTTTTCAGCTCTTCTCTACGAAAAAAAAAAGTTTGCTAGCCTTCCCAGACTTCTTCCAGAACATGCCAGAAACTCCGTTCTTCCACGTAGACGAACGACGATTCTTGTTTCTGCTGTTCGTTTTCATATTGAAGTGTAATTAAATTTTTAAGCGTTAGTACGACTTCAACGATTCGA
This sequence comes from Notodromas monacha, assembly GCA_905338405.1. Lineage (NCBI taxonomy): Eukaryota > Metazoa > Arthropoda > Ostracoda > Podocopida > Cyprididae > Notodromas > Notodromas monacha. The sequence goes on from CAJPEX010001057.1 coordinate 29,710, forward strand.
TCTGGAAAAACGCTGCCATGCCTTCATTTCATATCCGATTATGGGTACGGTATACGTATTAGGCTGCATGTGTTTTAGATTAGAACACCATCTCCAAGTACTTTATATCGTAACTAGCATTTCGTATCGGAATTCAAGACGCGCTCATAGTTCTGAGTGCGAATGGAAGAACAACTTCGTCGGCATATTCGAATAAATACGAGATGTACGGTAACACTTCTAAAAGCTATTGAAGCTGGTTCAATTCGATATAAAAACAATTAATGCCTCATTCATATAAACAGAATGGTTTGAATGTTGCTCGCATGGCTGGATGTCATTCATCACGAAGCGTGTGATTCGGTGAACAAGTGAAGTAGATGAGGACACAAAGTCGCGCAATCGAGGATACTGTTCGACTCATAGGAGCGATGCAGTTGGATACGATCAGCAGCCCCCAGGAGGGGAAAAAAGAGATAATTCGACACGGTTGACATGGCTATTATCTCATCTGCTCGTCGCCGTGGCCCTTGTTCGCTGATGGATTCTCTTCCATCGATTCTGGCTCTGATTCGGAAGACGGATGCCATCATCCGCAGCCGGGGGCTCGGAACCCGAAATCCGGTGGAAATGTCGGCACGTCGCTTCAAAACGTTCCGGACATGCTGCGAAACGCCGCATGGTGCTTCCCCCAACTTCGGGATTCAACTTTACTGCTCTAGGCACAGTTTACTGACGGGGGATCGGAGGGAAGAATAGGTTATGAAATATCACGTCGTTTTTCACCACCGAGTCAAGTACAGAATGCATTCTGTTAAGTTGATAATGTAGTGCGGACACATTTTCCTCCATTTCATTATTGGACCGCGAATTCAAGCCTGAATAAGTACCCATATGCCCTCCGTAAACGTACCTCCACGGAAAACAAATATAATTCTACCGCCCGTCGAGCTATTGAACAAAGGAAACAAAGGCAAGTATCGATACACTGAATAACATGAACTTCCTTTTCGTTGGCCAATATAAGATCCAAAGTTTTGATAATTTCTTCTTGCGATATTAAAGGTTGAATTCCGTGAAGTCGGATGCCATGGAGAGAGTCATAACTTTTGAAATGCCTCATATATTGCGTAACTTGAGGACTTCGAGTAGCAAACAAAGAACCAGGTGTAATGAAGATAGTGCTTATATCTGTTTTGGTTTAATATAGACGCCAGAAATGATAACCAGCTGCAAGGATATACACACGCGATAAAGTTGCTCAATAAATTTATTCGCCCGAGCTCCGGACATGGGACATACTCAAGGTCTTTTCTGTGACCATTATGAGAGACCATCAAAATGGTAATTGAAGCTGAACCTTTCAGTTTCATATACGCCTGTGAATGCTTCCAATGACCGTATCGTTAGGGAATAAAAAGCGACTCAAGTTAATATCCGTGTATCTGCGCCTAACTTTCAAATGAAAAAAACCAACGCATAAGCAGCAAAATGGGGCGACGGGCAATAGGTCGAAAGTGTACATGTGTACTATGCCAACTATAGTAACGAGTCCCAAAATAAATTTGATAAATCGAGATCATGTCCGCACCGCGTCTGATAACATATTATTTCGCAAGTTCACTTACACCGAGCAGGATATCATTATCAGGTATTTCACTGGATTCTCCGTTTTAAGCAGGTGTCCATAAATAAACCTCTTCAAAATCCTCCGCAGATGAAACCGAACTTCGGAACGATTTCATATTATTTTGCTTTGATCTCTTAATTGACAGCGTCATACGAGAAAAGTGAAGCGACGAGAAGACATCCCATACAGCGATGATGGGAAATGACACGGATTGAAAGGGAAAATTTAGCCACAAAGAATATTCAGTAAAACTTGAAAATATCAATCCTTTCGCTCAATCATGATCGGCGGGGAGACACACTGTCGCATCGCACATTTATTCAGAAGATAAAGCTCAACGTCATTTCGGAGCTTGAGGTTTTATCGCAACGAATACTGGTACAGGATCGATGCAAATGTCGTCGGCGACCGAAGTTTCCAAGTCATCTCAAAGCGTATCCGTCGCATTTGAGCCGAAAAGCGGTACTTTTAATCTTCGTGGCAGATTTTTCCTCGTCGTTGCGTGTAAGAGCTGATCTGAACTTGTACCATCATTTCACCGAGGCATCTCGCCATCCGGGAAACTGCACACGACGCCCGCGAGCGGTGATCAAGCATCATGCTCGGCTTTTATCTCCATGTGGGCTCCGTTCCGCGGAGGAAATGAACACGAACGTGCTGCTTGGAACAACGCTCCTTCCATTCGTGTTTCTGCTTGCCTTTTGCCCCTACCCTCAACATACATCTCAGAGTCGAGCATCCGTCTCGCAGGAAAAAGCGAGACGTTAAATCCGCCGCGAAGCCTTTGTTGGACCCCTCTGAAGGTCGATGTCTGCGATGTTCCCTGACAATCCCCTTCCCTGACTGCCGCATTTGATGAACTCGGCAGAGAAATACTGCGCGGGGAACGCGGTGAACTTTCGTGGAAAGCAACGGGAAAAGATGCCCGGAGCATGTGTGCTTGATATGAATCAATCGCAGAAAACGGTTTCCAATGCTGCGTGGGGTATGCTTTGCTCAACGGCGCGGGATGTCTGTAGCGAATTTCGGGATCTTCTCATGATTTCTGCCTCTTTCTTATACAGTACCTCGAATCCATGGCGAGTCAGCTGGTGGATTTTCCTGTCGAGAATCCGTCGATGCGGAAGGTGGACTGCCTGTGTATACCGCGGCCTCCGCGCGGCTACATAAATTCCTCAGCTCTTCGCATAATCTCACGCATGAATTAAATGTTGGACAACCCATCGTGAGCAACATAGTTCCACGAAGGGCTTCTTTGAGGCGTAAGATTTCGCTATGTGCGACCTTGTTCAAGCAGCCGCGAGGTCTCGTTTAGTTCCACTTGAGACCTCGCGCAAGTACGCAACTTGGCTTTCGAATGACGCAAAGTAATGACAATCGCTTTAAACGAATGCAGAACGCAGATGGATGAATATTTTTTTTGAATCTTGCTGCTCTTTAGAAATGTTTATTGAAACTGGCCCTAGCATTCATGTATCTGCATGACGCGCAAAGGTTGAGTTAGGTAAGCTACAAATTACATTGGTTAGTTAACAGTTTCATTAGGTTATTCAAGCTCATTACAAGGCATTCTGTCAAGTTAAATCATATTGTGATGTGTTGCGTTGGGCGGGTTAGTCTGGTGTTTGATATTTATTCGGAACAGTGCTTTTAAGTCATGGATGGGACCAAAGGGCCACAATAGGACTGTATATCTTTTGTGGTCAAGGGTCACATATTGCAGAGGTATTTGTATCTATGAGAGCCACAAGAAACAATCATTCTTCAGGCACGAAATTTTCCACCATTATTACCATCTTTAGTAAGATGCTGATCATGCTGTGCACTTGATTTTCATTGACTCTAAAAACCAAATATTTCAAAATTAATAAAAGCCAATGTTGAAATTACACATGAATGAATATCAATTCAACAAATTTTCAATGGTTTTAGCTTAAAAATGAGTATTTCTTTTAAACTTGGTCTATTATTTCCTTCTAGAATCAAGTACAGCATAATGTTCACCCAAATTTCTGCAAATTTTTGAAAAATGTATATTCAGCTCTTTTTTTCTGTGTTTCCCATTCTGAAGTGATTGAATGCCTTTGGAAGGATTTGGGTTGGTTCGGGAGAGGGTTTGGATGTGGGAATGTTGATTGAACTTTGTGAATGCTGAAAAGCAAGAAATAAAGCTTTCTGTTCATTCATGCATTCATGTGGTTCTAGACTTGGCAACAAGGAGTGCTGGGCTCATCCTTGTATACAAAGGAAGTGCTGTACAGTTGAATACCAAGAGGGTTTGGGCAGGAATGTTAATGTTTTTGAATTATAATACATGAAACTCCCTTTTCCTATAAAAAACAATCGGTGAACAATGGAAGCATATGTCGGAAACAGTTTCAGCCTCTGCTCAAGTGGAATCGCATCGCTTCCTAGAGTGCTGTGAGATTATTACAGTACTGCAATACCCATATGACATAATGCCCTTGTAGTATTTATGTATATTTGTAGTATTTATACATTTGTATAAGTTGGATACTTAGCCCTTGTTAGACTATATAGCGGCACAAATAACTAAACGTTGTACTGTACACGATGGCCAAACGCGGACCGACGGAAATGAAGGCCAAGTCGGGGTACCGATAATCGGGAACAATAAAGCGCGGAGCCCCGGGACAGAACACCATTCATCACGGGTTCGACGAGGATGACGAAGCGCGGAAATGACGCTTTCGTCAGGGCAACGTCACGATTAAACGCCGGGCGGAGGATTGATGAACGGCGGGACGGAACGGGATGCTAATTTCTCATCCACCGACGATGATGATTTTTCTCGGGATGCGGCCAATCATTCGGTTGTTCCGCTTCGTCAACTAGATCGTCATGGGATGTTGTGACCGAGGGATGTGTGCAATGCTGTTTTTCTCATTACTTCTTCCTGTTCGCGCTTTTGTCTTGCATTTTTTTTCCGTTTATTTATTCATTTATTTTGGTCGTCTGTCTTGAATCGTTCCGCTGCATCGGACTGGCGCCCGTCTGCAGCACTTTTTTCTTTTCCAGCTATTCGGCTGAGAACCGGGGGTCTAATGAATTTTGTGTCAATAGAAAATGAAATGGTATCCATTGAGCTGAAAGTCAATTATTGTTTAGATAAAACGTTTTTGGCACAAGAAAATAATCAGCTCTGTTTGACGTACAGTGAGACCCCAAAACGCGGACAACCCAAGAAACACACGATTCAACTTGAATACACTTGCAACAGTGAAAAAATCTGACCTGAAATCTGGACAACAACTCAACATATTGGCGCTTCCAACATTTCTGGGAATATTGCAATAATTTTTTTTTTTAATTTTCAGATTTTTTACACAAATTTTTTTCCCATTCAAACTATGAAAACGAAGGTTATCTTGAAATTACTGTAATTCATCATATATTTGAATTTTTTCCTTATTTTATCAATTTATTTGATCATGCTGATCCAAAAAATAATTACCCAACTGAAATCGCCTTGCAAACAATTCAGGTATATTTAGATTTTGTATTTTTCTGCATTACATTTATTTAAAATATTGCTCCTGCGACTGATGACTAAAAATTCTGGAACCCAATTTTGAACTTTCACTCCAAATCAATTCAAAAGGATATGGGTTTTGTTGATTATGATATTTGTCAGAAGTTTAGCATAAGGTTAGCACTCCTAGATTCATTCACAGGTAAACTCTGTCTCTCTCTACTACAGGTAAACTTAAAAATCATTCTTGGTTGAGACCAGTAAAATAGCTTTGTTGAAATGAAAAATTCTTTGATTGATTGATAAACAAGCTTTATTTTTCCCTTCTCAGCATTCACACAGTTCAAACAATGTTCCCACATCCATCCAAACACATTCCATCACATCAAGATGGAAAGTAGAGAAATAAGCTATACATGGGTATTTACAGAAAAGAAAATACATTGGTGAATGTACAAATGCACAACTGGTCTAAATTTATACACCCCCCCCCCCCACCCTGAGCAAGTTAAAAAGGAAATATCAGTAAAAAGTTACAGCATAAGGCAATAACTGAACACAAATTAAAGCACAAAGTGTTCAGCCTGCTCCCAGATAAGTGAAAGTTGATTGAGGAATTTGGAGAGCATCTTTGAGGAGAATTTGTATAAAGCTGACAGTTTATCTTGGTCATCTAATATTTTGGAAAGAGGCTTTCCATCAAATTTTAAGAGTTGCAAATCTTTTTGTAGCTTACTTCTGTAGCTGTGAAATGATGGGCATAAGAAAAGAAGTTGCTCTGGTGATTTATTACCATTCTATTTATGCTGCAATAATTATGCAGCACTTTGACACTCTTGAAAATTGAATAATTTTTTTATTAAAATGCAATGAATTTTTCAATAGAGCTATGGTATGATGTACCAAAGGGATGTTAGAGGAAATAAATATTACTGGTTTTGTTTTATTCACCTGTATTTTATGTAATAATTTTCCTGACATACAGAAGCAAACAAAGCAGCATGTCATGTTTACTTTGACTAGGGAAACTCATTCAGGATACAACCCATGTTGATAATGCCCATGTATCCAACAATTCCCCTCAAAGGAACCTTCCTGGCCTCTTGAAACCGCGCGGCGCTTCTTGACCGAGGCTTACGCGATTTAATTTCCATGATGAGATAGAAATTCGAGATGTTCATGGAAATTTTCGGTGCTGGAAACGAGCAAGGGAACACAAGCAGCATATATAAGTCCTTTTAAATGCATCTATTCATCACAAGATCTTCTCAAAACAGGAGGAATATCACGGGATCCTGAATATGGTCAATACAGGTTCGATGTGATCGATTTTTCCGGCGATTTTGACATTCGAATGCACCCAAAAAAGTCATCCCTGCTTTCAAATTAAAATAAATATTTTGACATTTTCAATTGAAGCCATGTAATTGTGCGGGGAATACTGTGTATGCATATAGCAGAGTTGTACCTTCTGTTGTTGGCTGAGCAAACTGAAGAACATGAGCAAAGAAATAATTTTCAGACGCTCAAAAATGTTCCTGACTTCAAGATTCATCCAGGGGAATGACTCGCTGAATTCATCAGTCACTCTTGATATCATCCTCATAAATAATTTTCTCTGGAAAATAAATGATCTTATGATCGTCTATCATAGTCATAAAATTTGCCTAGAAGCAGGTAGAACACTTCTGAGACAAGTGGCATTCATTGGCACTTAAAATTGAGTATAGTAGTAGATTTCAGAGGCCAGACCAGACAAGTAAAGAGAAGAAATTTTGAAGCCCTCGGTGATGCGTAATTACTGTATAAGATATTGTACATAGCCCTTGATCTCATCAAGAGGAGTTTCTTGACCATGCTCACACAAATCATCACCAGGGTTTTGCCAGATTTTCTTTTTTATGCTGAAAAAAGGACCAATATCTTCTTTCCAGTACCTTACAGCTGTTTTACCAAACCTTTGTGGGGCCTGCAGACCAGAAAATTTCTATAAATTTTTTGCAGACTGGCAAATTTCCAGAAACCTTATGGCTCATAAAATGTTTGCATACACAAACAAATTAAAAAAACTTTATTACAGCAGGTATTAAAAATTTACTGGTTTTTCTTCAAAAAATTAATTGAAGAGTCATGCAGTAATCAGCTTTGGTGGAATGTCTTCAAAAATTAGAAAGTTGTGCTTGAAGAGAGTTTTCTCAGAAAAATTAAAATAAACTTATCAGCATGTGTTAAAATAAACTTATCAGCATGTGTCAATTTGTCTGAAATCTTATTAAGAGAAAAGCCCACTTTTATTTTTTCTCAGATAATTCAAATTGCCATTGCCTTTCCAACATTTCTGCTGAAGATAGACTTCACCGCTACTTCTGATGAATGTACAGGTACTATGTCTGAGAATATTCCCCACAGATTGGCAAAATCATCTTCAGACTGGTGCCAGTCTGTGGACCACAGGTTGAGGAACACTGCTTTACATAAAAAGTCAATTATAAGGTTACTTCACTAGCTTACAAACCAGCATGTCATGGATCCAGCTTGCAAAAATGTTTGGAGTCAGAAACTCACAATTTCCCTAGAAAAATGATGGGAATGATTTAAATCCAGCACACTAACAATTCAGCAAGCAAATATCATGCAGAAACAAATGTGGTCATTAGCCCAGACCCTATTGTATTGTGAGTTGGATTTTTGCACTATTTTCGTGCTTCGCCTTTTTGGGCTTTCCCCACTATACAACGTGGATAAGCTTCATCTTCACCTCTACTTGAATCACTATTATAATTTTTCTTAAGGGATGCATGGCAGGAGATATGTCCCAAAAACTTGTTGATGGCCATGCAGGTCCAGGTCGGGATTTTCGCGCATACGTATACCGCACATTGAAATGCAACCGGGCCGTTTAGAGGAAGATTCGAGGAAATTGATACCAGCTCTGGTCGGTATGCCCGGGTTTATTAATGGCACTATCAATCACCAGACGTAATCTGGTTACAGCGCCTGGAATGAAGCCCGTCGCGATTCGTCATCCGCGCCATCGACGGGGGATCCCCGCGGGCGCGGGAGTTAATGACGGGTGCAGCGAGCCGGGTTCGAGTACTGCCGGGCCCCTGCCCCTCCGGGCCCGATTCCTCGCATTCCCCGCTTCATCTCGCTTCACAGTTGGTCGAATTTTCCACGTCATCGATCCTTTCAGACGATCAGTGAGGGGAAACTACTGTCATCGAGCAGCAGCTTCTCCCTTTGTGGCCATTGCCGACGCGAGCGACGACATCGAGGATTAAAGGTGCAGTGGGACCCCGAGATATGGACGCCACGATCGTATCTTCATATGGGTGATTCGACTTAGGGACACTTGAACGAAACAAATTCCTGCCCCGACGTGTGGACAATGTCTCCAGATACAGAGACTTTTCCAACATTCTTAGAAAAATTGAATTATTTTATCTTTCGCAATAAAATCAATTGAATGAATTGAGCTACAATACTGTATTCATTAGAAAAAATTGAAAAAATAATCTGTCAGTATAAAATTATTCTAAACAAAAGGGCTGCTTTTGGGCATCTGAGTTTTTTCCATCCTGTGGAAAGTTCTGTAAAATTATTTGCATGCAGGTGAAACCTGCTTAAAATTTAGAAAATGTGACTAGGTGCATAACTCTTCTACAGCAGAGACAGGATTTGTTCCCACTATACACTTCAAATTTAAAGAAATGTTGAACAGGTTGCTATAGTCGAAGTAAGGGATTATTTGGTTTTTCTCTATGAAACAATTTTGGGAGGGCAAACAGAAAGGTTCTCTCAAGGCTGCAGCTATTCCTCTTTTAGCCAGGATTAACTTGCTGGTCTGTTAGAAGACATTTTTAATTTTGCTCACTTGGCTTATCAAAAGATATCCTGGCTATAAAGCCACTTCCCTCAGGTGCTGTTTTGGCAACCTTTTGTGAAATCAAAATGCTCCAGCTTTCAAAAATCCAGGCAATGCCCTGCAGTCTGAAACAACCTTCTGCCATGGTAAGCTTAGGTGTACCAATTTTTGGTGCAGCATTTTATAACCTTTCTGTACTTGTTTGCTTACTTCATAGAATACAGTGAGACCCTCACATCCAAACACCTTGACCTGCAGACAATTCAACATTGGGGACACGTATTTTCCCATAAAAAATTAATAAAAAGGTCCAACACAAGGACACTGACTCAACATAGGGACATTTTGTGATAAAATTTCAAATACAATTCAGGCCAAATTACAAGAAACAAATATTTCCAACCGCAAAATTGTGGTGAGAGAAGTTATTGGAAATTTCTCTCACCAATTTACTATCCATTCAGCTAATTAAACAAAAATTGCCTCCAGCATAGAGGGACTTACTTCTTTCTTTTTCACTTGAATGTTATTTTTACAGAGAATGCCAGCATTTTTATTTACTTTATAATACAGAGGTATCAGTATTCAATTCCCCAAATGTCCATAATGCGTTGAAATGTAATGATTGAATCAGTTAAAATTGGGAGAAAATTTTTATTTTTATAGAATTATGGTGAGTATTTTGTAAATAAAACACCACTTAAAATTATATAACATAAGTCTGAGGGAAAATGAGACTCAACTTAGGGACATTTCAACTTACAAACACTCTTGATGCACCAATTATGTCCGCATCTCGGGGTCTCACTTGCAAAACTCTTGCACCGTTTACAAAAAACATTGAAATTCCCTTCTCTGCCAGAAGTGCGATGGACGATCAGGCGATTTCTGAGACTTCATCATACTTCAAACCCGATTGTTCCACAATGGATTGTCCTTTCACGAACGGGTTCCCACTAATGTTGCTCAACGACAATTAGCTAAGGGCGATAATGAAGATGGAGTGATAGATGATATCACTTGACATCTTAAGGGCCACTGACGGAAGGGTACTTCTCCGATAAGAACCTGCTCGGGACTAGAAAGAACCTGCCTGATGTGCTTCTCATGAAAGCGCTTGTATTTCTTGGTGATTTCCTGCAAATCGGGTGAAAATACTCGCCCCAAGTATTGTACTGCACTCGGTTCTCAGTAGCACTTATAGGGATCGACCGTTCGGGGTGTCCAAACCTCGGCCAACTTGACACCTCGAACAACCCTTCATGTACTCGACACCGTTTTTCTCATCACAAAACTGAGAGAAGGCCGAATATTTCAGAGTACAATTGTTTTCCGAAAATAAAAACTATAGTCTGATGTGTACAGCGTTACAATATTCAAAAAATGCTATAAAATTGTTAAAAATGAAGCATTTAGGTAAAAAATGAATATTTTTTCCACACCTTTTTTCTTCTGTTTTCCTTTCGAAGCAATGAAAATACAGCATCTTTTAATGCGCGAGTTGAGAAATTATATAGCTTTATCATCGTGCGTTAATCTGCGTACCGATATCCGCCGAATGATGGATCGATGCAGATTATTTAGTTTTGAACCGGAATAGACCGAATGATTCCCCGCAGGATTCCATAAAATTCGCATGGGAACATTTCAGCCCGTTCCAGGCATTAATGTGCGTGTCATTCTATTCATAGACTGAATGCTGATATAAAATTGATACATTTTTGAGCCTCTTGAAACTTTCGTTGATGAAGGAACGCGTAATCGACACGCTTTTCCCTTTATTTTGGTCGGTTATCGCGCCTAATTATGCACGGCAATGAACTGAAGTGCAGGTGTTTCACGCCAACGAGATTCGAATTTTGTTTTCGTCACTGGATTTGGTTCGCGATTAGTTCCCAACTCGGGGGTTTCGGATTATGTCGGCAAGAATCCGAGCCTTTCTCGCTCAGACGAGTACTGTAGACGGTACTTCCTTGGCTTCACGGAAGAATACCTGAGCGCATTTCTAATGTAATCTGATTTCAAGCTTTCCAGGTTGAGAAGCGAGATTTCAAGCTGGATTTTCAGGGCGGAGAGAGTAGATGAAAGCAAACAAGAGATGTGGTTCATTATCTCCATGACTGGAAAGCTAAAGATGTCCTGAAGTGGTTCATCCTGGAATAGAACATGACAAGAACAACCAAGGCGATATTTTATCGCCCTACAATCAGATTCAAGGGACTACAAACAAATCATTATAGAAATAATTTTTCTAGAGAATCCTTACGACATGAGGAGGGAATTACAAAACTTAATCATTATACTGAGAAAATTATAGGCAAGAGTCCACCTTTGTAGAATTTGTTGAACAGAAGTTGTCACCCTGAAATATAAAAAAAAATTATTGGATGCTTATTACTATAATGAGTGACATAGTGCAGAAAAGAATAATTTTGGGTTATGAGTCAAATGTATGGGTGAGATACATGTATTGCACAAATAACTTCAGGTAATATTGGGACTTGAGAAAAAGTTTCTTGGCTTGAACCACTTTCAATGCATGAATTGCTTGTGCTGCGTAATACGACCTGCTGAAATTTAAACGTGAACGGCATCCTTTGGAATCTTGAAACAGTGTTCATGAACTATTACAGTTTCTGTTCGCTTAATCAAAGTTAAATTTTCTTTTAACTCTTTCCACAAAAATGTGCTTCTTCTTCTTATTGACCACTCAATTGTGTGAACTTTTGAGTGCCATCTTCAGGTTTAAATAGTTCACCTGTCGATCAAAAATTAGGATAACACACCCTAATGAATGTGCACAAGAAAAACACACAGAACCTGATCTTTTGGCATTAGGAGCTCAGGGATTATAAAAAAAAACGCTAGTCTAGCTATACTATGCAGACATGATGGAAAAACCTTGAAGATAAGCGCAAAACTAACCCGTTTTTAAAAATTATGAATCGGCTTTATTTTAAAATTTAATTTATTTTGAATATTTGTGAACATCAATAGTTTTTTTTAAGAGATGCCAAAATTTAGAAAATTCAGATTTTTTTCTTCTAGTGTCCCTAAGTTGAACAAGTCGGGAGTCCGCTAATTGGGATCCCTCTTTAATTGCTATTTTTTTTGGAGTTCGGATTTAATTGCTGTTTTGTTGGCAAATTGCGTGACCTCTCGCAGTTGGGAACGCGGGTTTCTTTTCAGGGACGCGTCAGCTGTTTCGGCACCCATCACCAGGCGATTGCCGGAATCGACAGTATGTGCCGTCAGGGCAATTAGCGACTAGTTCCCAGTAAAACCCGTGACGGGTGTGTCGGTTACGTCGTCGTGTCCAGCAGGAAAATGGATCCCGGGATTCCTAAATACTGTAAATACGACACGTCCATTGCGTATTATCGGGTTCGAACCCGTGTGTCGCCGCCGGCCTGCCTGCATGCAAATCCCGTGGCGGATCATACCTACGCTGGTTGGGCCGTCAGAAGAGGACAGCCCTGGACTCATTGGATAGCCCCGGAGTCGTGGAAAAATGCCCGGAATGCGGAAGAATATCGCCGCCTGCGAAAATTCAACTCCCCGCCGGAAACTTGCCCGAAAGCCGGGTCGACGTGACAGCGACTGAGCGACGAGCCTCACGCAGATCCATCCTGGGCTTCTCGGACGAATCCACGCGAGAGAGCCCAGAACCCAGGCTCCCCGCAGCTGAATGATTTATGCCGTGGGTGCCCTGGCGGGGCCGCTGGGTTTCCACTCGCTCGCTCATTTCCTAATTACTTTGTCTTCCCCATTGCTCCGATCAGACCGGTGTAATCTGCTCCGACCGCCGTCGACATGCGACCGTTTCTGCGGTCTTCCAGAAACGGGGGAAATAAAAAGCCGTTTATCCCAACCCAATCGCACAGAGAGGCACCACCGGGTGCTATTCAAAACCGCCTCGACTTGGGTCGGAAATTCAGATCATGATAAAAGAGTCAGCATCGTGGAGGAGTCGAAGTCACAAGCTTGGCGCACATCTGGAACTAAAATTTATGGGACTGGTGGGAACAATTCTAGAACATCTCCAAAGGGAACACCAGGCATTCGAAGCGAGGGATCAGCAGCTCCGAACTTCATTCTTCTCTTATTTTTATAGTGACACCCCAACATATGGACAATTCAACTTAGGAACACCTAGAACTGGAAAAGTATACTTCAATATCTGGACAATTGACTGGAGATACAGACATTAAAAAAAATTCGGAATTTGTGGGCATTCCAGCTTAGGGACAATGTCAATGCATCAATTATTGGTCAGCATCTTGGGGTCTCACTGCATAAATTAGAAGTGCACTGCATATTGGCAATGCCACTTGCTTTTGTTTGTGAAAGAAAAAGGCTTTTGTTTGTGGAAGAAAGAATCAAATAAAAAGTGAAGCAGACAGATCCTTACCTTTTTCATGCATAAGAAAAGCAATCATTTGCAAACTCCTTGCTAAATTGGCTTTGAAGACAAACTTCTGTATTTACTCAAGTACCACATGCCGTTGTTTAACCTTTGGGTGGAGGTGCCAGGATTTATCCTGCAACATTTTGTGCCAGGCAGAATAAAAAATGAAGACATAAGTATGATTGGAAGAGCCAAAGTTGGTAAAATCCAAATTTTTTTTAGCATTCCTGCAGAAAAATTTTCATAAAAATATTTAATGTTTGGGGCATTTTTCTGCATTCCTGCTGTAGGATTAGCATTGTGGAGTTTTAAGGAAAATGGGGTTCCCTTTCCTGACTTTTTTCCAACTTTGGCTACTTGGCCAGAGCTGTATTTTGGTGACCTTGGGTCAAACTAAAATGCACAAGTGTGAAAAAATATCTTGGCACTGCCGCAGTATGAAATATGACCTGCTGCCATCCAAGGGTTAAAACACCACCTTAATTTTGAAGTGGAAAATTAGGTAGAGCCATACACAGTTGACCCTTATTAAACTGCCAATGTTTGTGGTGTAGAATTTTGTCAGTTTAATGGGGTTGACAGTTCAACAAGGGAGGGGTTGCAACAGTATTCAATAACTAAAAAATGTATTACGTAGTTTTTTAAACCTCTACCCCTGCCCTCCTGCTCTTGTTGAAGGTGATGCTTCATTCTTTGTTCTGTGGGGACATAAATCTCTCATTCTAAGCATCTTAAAATGGAAAAAACAAATACTTTCAATGCTGACTTTCAGCTTTTAAGAGAATATTGCTCAAAATTGGTTGGGATAGGTTAATTTGATTTAGATTATATTCAGACCGGTTAATTTAGCTTGAGTTGATTAATTTTGGCTAAGATATATAAGTTTCTTTCAATTTTTGCCAATTTTTCTTGAATTAAGTTATGTACAAGAATATGCAGAAATTTATTTTGTACGTCCCCAAAATGGAAGGATGGAAGACAAAATTATTAACATAAAGGGGAGTATGGCAAACTCCTGATAGGAATGGTTATTGGTGTACACTGCTGGAACATATAATCAATCTGTTTTGTCTCACCACAAAATTCACATTATAGGAGAGCCATCACATACAAACATTTCAGTCATAATTTTACTTACATTCCGAAATTCAAGATTTGCTTTTTCATTTGCTCCAAGTGTTTATTCATGAATGTCTTAAGATTTGTTTTCAATGCAAGCCTCCACCTCATTAAGTTGTTCTTTCATGCTTGGTTTCTTGAGGTAATCTTACATTAAAATCAGTGGACGCCATATGGAAAAACCATCACAATAAACCGGCAATTTAGAAAAGTAAACAGACTTCAAAATTAAGAACTGATGCATTCATAGACTCATCAACTTCACACATCTCTTCCACAAGGAATCAAAACTGTGACCAACTAGGGATACACCTTTCAACAAAGTTCATGTTCATCTTGAATTTCTCCTGCAGAAATGGTATCCAGCCCTGCAGAAATATGTCAGACCCATGAGAAAATTGAATTTGATTTTTAAACATTAGTGGAATGCTAATAATAAAACAAGTAGACTTACCTTTGCTTTCTTCATTGTCCCAAAAATTTCCATCATTGCCAGTACTTTGTTCCCTTCTCCCCACATATGCAACAGGGCTCTCTTCTTCATTAACATTTTGAGAACCTGCATATGTCAATTGAAAATGTGAATATAGATTAATGTAACCTTAATTGTGCGTTACTGAATATTTGGCTAACATTGCATCACACAGGAAGTTTCTTTTCTCTGGCTGCTCGGGAAGGTTTAAGCCAAAGAAAAAGCTACTGAACCAGAGCAAAAGTAAAAAAAATTGAGGCAAAAAATCGCTCAAATCTACCTTGGAATTTCTGCCTCATTACTTCTAGGTATAGAAGGAACAGTCTTTAATTCTAGGATGTCATTCATCTGCTCTATTGAAAAACATGAACAATATCTAAATTTGATACATACAACCTGTCAAATAAATAGAAAAATTGAGTGCAAACAACAAATCCAAAGAAGCCTGTATATTTTTTGACAGATATTCATTTGAAGACAACTGACCATTTTTGGAACCTTTATTTGGCTTTCTGTCTTTTAGAGAATGAACATTTATTGGCCTTCCCTTTCTTTCTACTCGCTGATTTTCCTTAATCTTGCAAGTAACAAGATCAACAGCACAGTCACCAGCCCTGCCAATTATCCTCAATACTGTCTTCCTAAGAAAGGCTTTATTGCCAACTGAATACAGGAAGCCCTCTACAACTTGAAGAAACTCCATTGCTTGCATATAAGCATCTACCCCACCATCGCCACTTTTTTTAAATGCTCTAATGCCAGCCACCAAACCTGAAAAAATCACAAGAGGTTCATTCATGGAACATTACATTTGCACCAGGTGTTCATTCTTTCTGTGCTGCATTAATTCAATTACCATACATCTTGAAGCAAAAAACTTTCCCATTTTTTTTCAAGTTTTCAGTTATCAGTTTGTACCTTGTGATGGTAGAAGACTAATTTATTTGCAGTAATCCTAACAGTCACAGTGACCATGGTACTGTACTTGAGGAAAAATCAAATAGTGAGTCCTAGCTCAGCCATCATCCTGGTTCATGAAAAGATTTACCAAAACTTAGAATTATGCAAGACACTAAAAAGCCCCTTATCCATTCAGCAGCATAGCCACATTTGCAAAACTTTGTTACTCAGTCCTGCTTCCTCATAAGAGGATTGTTGAGGAGATGTTCCAGGTTAGCTAAGAAAAGGCGTGTTTCCCCAGCAGCATTAGAGGCTGTTGCCCATGGTATCATCAAGCATTTGAACCTGAGAAAGTGCAGGCTAAAGACACCATCCACTTCCTACAGCTACATTTCCTACAGCTACATGCATCTCCTACAGCTACATTTTCATCTCCACAATAAAAATCGTCAAAATGGTATTTTAACTGCAATTATGAATGGAAGACAGTCAAGCACAAGTATATGAGGAGTTCAGATCACACAGTAGAGCCTTTCCCATTTGTTTATCTAGTTGCAGCTTATTTTCCAAATCTTGAATTGCCATAATTTCAGAAAGTGGAAATCCAAATGGAACCTCCTCAGGTACGTATGGCTGCAAGCCTGTGTCTGCATGCAAAGCACATTCTCATTTGTTTCTCATCAACACTTCCACATTAGATGATAGGGTCTGAAAAGCTTCCCTCAACTGTTCAAAGTTTCTCTGCAGATCTCCAAATGTTCCCTCAAGTGCTTCTTTGTCAGCTTTCAGCTCATAAATGTGTGCTTTGAGCTGGTGCACCTCAGCTTGCAGCTCACTATTCTTTGCCTCTAGGAGGTTCATGCCAGTTCTGAGTTCTTTGTCACTAATTGGAATGACATCAACAATTTTTAAAGGGTGAAAGCATTGCAGTCATCATCTGATGTGTCATGCCCTCAGTGACAGACTCATCACCACAGCTACCTGCACTTTCACCTAAAACACATTATATATACACACATGCCATCAATGATCATGGTTACCTCATCATGGTATAGTCAAACCCCTATAAGGCATATNGTGCTTGACTGTCTTCCATTCATAATTGCAGTTAAAATACCATTTTGACGATTTTTATTGTGGAGATGAAAATGTAGCTGTAGGAAATGTAGCTGTAGGAAGTGGATGGTGTCTTTAGCCTGCACTTTCTCAGGTTCAAATGCTTGATGATACCATGGGCAACAGCCTCTAATGCTGCTGGGGAAACACGCCTTTTCTTAGCTAACCTGGAACATCTCCTCAACAATCCTCTTATGAGGAAGCAGGACTGAGTAACAAAGTTTTGCAAATGTGGCTATGCTGCTGAATGGATAAGGGGCTTTTTAGTGTCTTGCATAATTCTAAGTTTTGGTAAATCTTTTCATGAACCAGGATGATGGCTGAGCTAGGACTCACTATTTGATTTTTCCTCAAGTACAGTACCATGGTCACTGTGACTGTTAGGATTACTGCAAATAAATTAGTCTTCTATCATCACAAGGTACAAACTGATAACTGAAAACTTGAAAAAAAATGGGAAAGTTTTTTGCTTCAAGATGTATGGTAATTGAATTAATGCAGCACAGAAAGAATGAACACCTGGTGCAAATGTAATGTTCCATGAATGAACCTCTTGTGATTTTTTCAGGTTTGGTGGCTGGCATTAGAGCATTTAAAAAAAATGGCGATGGTGGGGTAGATGCTTATATGCAAGCAATGGAGTTTCTTCAAGTTGTAGAGGGCTTCCTGTATTCAGTTGGCAATAAAGCCTTTCTTAGGAAGACAGTATTGAGGATAATTGGCAGGGCTGGTGACTGTGCTGTTGATCTTGTTACTTGCAAGATTAAGGAAAATCAGCGAGTAGAAAGAAAGGGAAGGCCAATAAATGTTCATTCTCTAAAAGACAGAAAGCCAAATAAAGGTTCCAAAAATGGTCAGTTGTCTTCAAATGAATATCTGTCAAAAAATATACAGGCTTCTTTGGATTTGTTGTTTGCACTCAATTTTTCTATTTACTTGACAGGTTGTATGTATCAAATTTAGATATTGTTCATGTTTTTCAATAGAGCAGATTGATCCTAGAATTAAAGACTGTTCCTTCTATACCTAGAAGTAATGAGGCAGAAATTCCAAGGTAGATTTGAGCGATTTTTTGCCTCAATTTTTTTTACTTTTGCTCTGGTTCAGTAGCTTTTTCTTTGGCTTAAACCTTCCCGAGCAGCCAGAGAAAAGAAACTTCCTGTGTGATGCAATGTTAGCCAAATATTCAGTAACGCACAATTAAGGTTACATTAATCTATATTCACATTTTCAATTGACATATGCAGGTTCTCAAAATGTTAATGAAGAAGAGAGCCCTGTTGCATATGTGGGGAGAAGGGAACAAAGTACTGGCAATGATGGAAATTTTTGGGACAATGAAGAAAGCATAGGTAAGTCTACTTGTTTTATTATAGGCATTCCACTAATGTTTAAAAATCAAATTCAATTTTCTCATGGGTCTGACATATTTCTGCAGGGCTGGATACCATTTCTGCAGGAGAAATTCAAGACGAACATGAACTTTGTTGAAAGGTGTATCCCTAGTTGGTCACAGTTTTGATTCCTCGCGGAAGAGATGTGTGAAGTTGATGAGTCTATGATTGCATCAGTTCTTAATTTTGAAGTCTGTTTACTTTTCTAAATTGCAGGTTTATTGTGATAGTTTTTGCATGGCATCCAGTGATTTTAAAGTTTCAAATTATGTGATGTAACCATTTCAGTTCATTGATTATCTGTCTTTTTGTTTAGGAGTCTTATGAACAGGAATGTTTGACTGATATGTTTGAAGTTCTCTAACAGCATGGATACTATCATATTGTCATTGCCCTGTACCTGTGGATATGACTTCTGAAGTAGTCAGTAGATCTTCTTCAATTTTTCTGTTCTCTGTGCATTTCTTGAGCTATCTACTCTTCATGCAATGTGGCCAGATTATCAGACATGGCAGGTGGGAAGAGGAATCTCTCCCCACACATTAAAATAATCTGCTGGTTACAAGACAAGACTAACACAGATCACTTTTCACTAACTTCTCCTGAGTTTTTGTTGTCATACAAGATTTGAGCTAATTTTTACCAAAATGATGTTTGGACTATGATCAGGCGGGCGTGACAGGGAATAACACAACTTATGGAGAGAGATGAGACAGGGCCAGGCTAGCATTTTGTGAGAAATTATTTGAGGGAAAAATCAGTCAGAAAAAAACAGGACCATTTTTTCAGTAAATAACCTAAGCGGCAATCTATCCATTCAAATGCTTTCAGATAATTCAAGTTCTTGGGAACATTTTGAAGTGGCAGTTTTTATGAAGTTTAGTGGAAGTTGGAAGAGTTATATGTGGGGAGTAACTAACTCATGTCTAGTAATGTGTACAATGTGGTGAAGAAATTATCCCAAATTTGTATTAAAATATCTGAGCTAACTCGATCCAAAATATGCTGAGCTTCATACTGAAAGAAGATGCAGAAATTTACCCAATCTTCAAAAAATTAGTCCGGTTTTCCTTCAGAATGTATCAAAATTTCCTGTACTCCACTAAAGTATTCCAAAACTTGTACTGTACTCCTCCAAAATAAAAGTAAAAAATTTTCTTTTTTCCTCCAAAAGTAATCCAAAACTTGTCCTTTTCTCCTCCAAAATATATCCAAAAATTGTTTTGCACTCCTCCAAATTAAACCAAAAAACTTGTTCTTCACTCCTCCAAAATAAATCCAAAACTTGTCATTTTCTCCTCCAAAATATATCTAAAACTTGTCCTTTTCTCCTCCTCTAAAAGTTATCAAAAACATGTCCCAATGGTATCCAAGAATTGTCTGTCTTCCACCCAAAATGTGCCCCTCTCTCCTCCAAAAGGTGTCTGATTTTTGTTGGCAGTTATCCAAGCGAGCTTTCCAAAATGTTGCCTGATTTTGGGAAGATTCTGGGAAAAGTTAGTTTGGATAACTTTTGGATAAAAAAAATGAACAATTTCATGCTCACTGGGTTGTGAGGTTTTCTTGAGATGCTCAACTTGATGACCTTGAGTTTTTGTTCAGGTCTTTAAACTTTGGTCCACTTCAAATAAACAGTGTACATTATTCCATTCCGCATTAAAAAACCTAAGCTTGTCTTAAGAAATTATTTTTCACATATATTCCAATGTCAGTTTTAAAAATATGTCTTAAAATTCTGAGAACATAGAGGAAAAAAGTAGGATGAAAATAAGACTCATTCCTTCTTCAAATCCTTTCACAGTTGCTGCAGTGAACTCTTTTACAAAAACATTGTACTGTACATGGCACAGCAATATCCTCCTGATAAGAGTTAACTTTTCTGGTGTCCGTAGATTATTTAAGGTGACATACTCCACTCATATTCGAAACATTTTTTCTTCGAAATTTTTCGTGTTCACGAGTTTTTTTTTTTGTAGACGGGAACTTCGTTCTTGGTGACTTTTTTCCCCTCAAGAGGCTCCAAATTTTCCCCTTTTAAATGAAAAGTTTAAAATATTTTTTTCAGTCTTGCATTATTGAGTTCCAAACATATCCGTATGGAATTCGTGCATTGGCAAGGTTTTGAAATTTAAAAATCCCTGTCATGATAAAATCTGAATAATGACTGCTCTGTCACTTTGAAAATTGCGAGGAAAAGATTGCAGAGCAAATGAAGAGTCTCTGCGGGCCAGATCTGGCCCATGGGCTGCACAGTTTGTTGAGCAGTACTGGCTCATAGTGCATATATCTGCTTGATTTCTTGCCGTGTGGACTCATTTCTATGCAAAAAAATGACCAGATTATTCGCAGTTTCTTCTGCCTTGTCAGTTTCCGTGCTTAAAAGGTTAAAGAAAATGTTTACATCAATTTTTCTGAAGGATGTACTGCATTCGTCACGTGTGAGAAGTTATTGAGACTTTTTATATTGACTCCTATAATAGGGAAATATGATCCAACACATGTCTTGTCTGAGAATTACCCTAATCATGTCCATGACATCTTACTGCCAGCAATTTCCAAAGAGGAGCAACCCTGACCTCTTGGATTCATCATCAGGCGTGTTGTCCAAAAATGAAGGTCTGGGTCGGTCGGTGTCCCAGAAAAAAACCCGGGAACCCCTCACACCCGATCTCCGGTCCTCCGCAGTGGGCACAGGAATGATTGCCGGGCCAGCACGGATTCGAAAAAAAAATGAATGAAAATAAGGCACCCGTTTCCGCAACATCGGAAATGAGCCGGGTTGCGTGCTCGCTCACAAGGAGCCCAATTTAGCCACCCGACCGAGTATTGTTCCGGCATTAATTTTTTTTTTTTTTGCCTCCTCATGCGTTAAAGCCGATCCATCACGAGCCGCACTTGTTCCCGGGAGTCGGATAACGCCGGCGGTTATAATTTGCCTAATCATACGCTGCCGACACGAAATTGCGTGCTCACCGTGGGCACGAGCAAAACCCGGTTTACGTGTGATTTTCCCGAAAAACCTGCTTCGCGGGAACTCGGGGTTCGTTCCTCCACCTGCTGTTCGCAGATAAGCCCGTGAGATCGGGATCGAAAATTGGCAGGCTATAAAGCCCCACCCGGGCTCCACTCCTCCGTTTGCCAAGAGTGTTGCTGATCATCCCTGCCCCACATAAGACAGTATTTACGCGCAAAAAACAAAACATGAAGACTTCTCTTCTGATCTTTGTGGCTTGCGTCTCTGCTGCGTCGGCACAACGTGGTGAGGAAAAAAACGAGCCCGGTCGATTTTAGCCAGGCAATTTAGCAGGTTTGACAGCCTGAATGAATTTTTGGACTGCCGAATCAATTGCGAAATTTAACTTCATCTGCATTCTGAACGACCAACATTATCCCTCGTTTCCAATTGCAAAGCCTTTTCAAAGGATTGATTGATATTTTCTGTGGGCTGAATGTTTTATGCAGGATAGGTAAAGAAGCTTTACAGTCATCCCCCGGCTAACAGACTTAATTCGTTTAACAGACAAGTCTGTTAGAAAAAAAAGTCCTTCAGACAAATTCAATTATTAAAAAAAAATCAAAAATTTCAATTTTCAACACTAATTTTAAACCAAAAGGAGTCTGTTTGGCAGATTTTGTCTGTTGGGCAGGAGGAAAAACTGCCTGCAGAGCTGGTCTGTTAAGCAAAAATCCCTTACACGGGAGGTCTGTTACGTGGGGGGGGGGGCACTGTATTTGCCATTTGTTAGCATTTGCAAGATTTAAAAAATATTTTCCCACAACCCATCAACCAAACCCCACCCCCTCTCCTCTTCTGTACAAACACATCCCAGCATTTCAGGATGCTTGCTGGATATGTTATCTGGATATGTGTGACCTTCAGATTCATTCCTCAGTATAGAGATACTATACAAAATTGAGTGCTTTCAAGATCAGCCCATTGCCTGAGCAAAACTTTTTGAGTGTTTAAAAATAACACAAATATTTTGTGGGCTGGCAAATTAACGCTCAACAGATGAATGATTGAGTAATCCAGATCCTGTCCTGTAACAGGTAATCCTGCAGCCAGCATGAAAGGGAAACTTTCTTGTGGACAGACAAAAATTTCTGTAAATTGCTTCATCACTGCTGTACGGTATGCATGTTTTGTAGTGTGTTTAATTGAGTAGCATGTTCACTTTGTTTCTGAGAATCTAAACCAAAAAATGGAAAGTATCTTACTTGTTTGTACATCTTTTAAAATGTGTGCGTGATTAATACTCAAATCATTGGGTTGATCCAAAAATTTCAAAACTTTCAAGCAAAATAAATTTTAAGCTTGGCCTGATCAATTAATTGCTTGCTGTTATGCTTTGCTTCGTATTTCCAAATTTTATTTAAAACTGAAATTGGCATCTATTGTGGATTTTAATATGGAATTTATGGATCACCAAAAATGTGTGGGGTGCATGCAGGAAAACCTTTTAGCCAATTTTTTCTCTGCAAGATTAAGATGCCAATTTTACTAGAGGGGTATGTGGTACTTGAGTAATGTTAGTAGCAATGGCTAAGCATTGGTCAATACCTATTGCAGTATACTCAAGGATTTTATTGGTAATCGTAATCACACATAAGCAGATGATGTGAAACATGAAGTTCGTAAAGACTAAAGGAGACGCCCTTCATATTTTTTCGTTGAGATGGAAGAAAAAAGGACGTAACTTAATCAATGAAATTTCCAGTATTTTGCCAATTTCTAAGAACAGGAATAAAGGAGTGTTTGATGGAATGATACATATTTTCGTCCATCTATTCTCAGCTTGTTCGCACCTCAAACCTCATCTGAAAAATCGCTCTACCGTAAATGAAATCGACACAAGTTGAATCCTTCCCTAAATATATATTTTTACTGCTGATTTCCGAACCAAATAATTTTGGCATTGGCTCCACGTGAATTTTAAATTACGAAATGCAAATCGCACGGAACCAAGGATATTAAAGGGGCTAAAAATACTGTGTTATGCAGGCCACTTTGATGCCCTCATTTGAAAATACTGTACAGGTGGACTTTCTTTACAACAATTTTGTTTATAATGATTTTCTCGGCATAACGATGTATCTTTTTTCGGCCCCATGGGGGTTTCTCCCCATTTTTGGGGGTTCTTCACAACGAAATCCACTCTACAATGAATTTTTTCTGGTCCTCTGGATTTTTTTTTAGAGAGAGATCACCTGCATCAACTTAATGAACAAAATCAAAGTTTAGGACTACTGTACTGTCGAACAGAGTCGGAAACTCAATTAAAGTATTGTAATGTACCTGCATTTTTCGAGGATCTTTCAACTGTACAAGCAGCGAATTTAGCAAAGAGTGACACTCAAGGACGAGCGTGAATTAACCTGGTTCGCTGCTTTGACGCACGAGAAACGAAAAGCTTTGCAAAATTAATCTTGAAAACAGCGGCGATGAACAATGGCGTTCGTTGATGAGTTGACAAATAACAGGAATGCTTTTGGGCAATGTTCACATCTGTATTGGCCACGAATAAATCATCAGCTCGCTCAAGCCGATTGATGTTCGTGCCCTGGGCAAAAAAGGGAACCCGGGAAGCACGGGGATGATGTTCGATTCAGAGTCCCCGGGGGTGTCGAAAATTCCCAGTGGTCGTTATCCCTGCGGCTCGGGGTCGCAAACTTTTGCGTGACTTTGTGTTCTCAATTTCCATCGATTCCTTTCTCTCCCCAAACTTTGCTGCTGCTGCTGCCGTGGTGGACTCCATCGACACACACGTGGTGTCGCAACGTCGACAGAAGTGCCATGGAACGACTTGAGAGGTGAGTGCGAATTTGTTTATTTTCGCGAGGCTACACATGGGCGGAACCCGGTGTAGCAGGCAGGGCGTACTCCCCAGGTACAGCATACTCCCCCTGCAGGAGGATTAGTCCACATCCGCGGAGTGCGATTCAGCAGAGGCTCTTCTGCAGTGATCACTTATGCAGTGGTATCTTCCACAGGATTCAGAGGAAAGTTGATTCCACAGTGATTCTTGAAGCAGCATTTACTTTGGCAAAAATAATGATGAATTCTGCGGAAATCTATTTTCAGGAGAGGCCTTGGAGCTATCCCACTTGGGGGGAGCCATGCCCAAACCAATGCTCTCATAGATGTTGCTAAGAACAACACACAGAATGTTATCAGCAGCATCCATGTGTGGCTCTCAAAAATGAATCCTCTTTACCCCAATTATAAGGTCAGGTTATGTTAGTTAATAATTAATGCAAAAGTACAGTAGAACTTTGGACAAGAAAGTGTTTCAGACCTTGAAAATGCTTTGTCATATACGAAAATTCATCAAAAATAAATTTAAATAAGAATGTTGGGGCAGGGACTGAAGAAGACATTTCTCCGAAGCATGAACAAGATTCGTTGCAACAAGATGGAATTGGCTCTCCTCTGAATTTCGTTGAAAGAACTACTGCATGTGTTCACCATGGAACTTCACTCCGCGGATTTGAATAGACCCGCCGGACGGCATAGTGCACACTGGAGTACACCCTGCCTAGGTAGGGTGTACTCCTGGAGTGCATCCTGCCTAGGCAGGGTGCACTCCTGGAGTACGATTTTGGGGGAGTACGCTGTGCCGCCCACACCGGGTCCGTTCCTCAACGGGAGTCACTGTTCGCATTCATTTTGAGCCTTGGCGGGTTGGACAGTGGAGCAGGCCTTATGCACTCCGGGATCCTTCTTTTATACACCCCTGTAACTGCAATGGTATGGCATTCACAGTGGGGCCAAGCAGACAAAATTGGTGCTTGAACCTTGTCCCCGTGTCACAGCATCTATGCGTCAGATTTTGCTTTCCCACAGACTTCATTGAATTTGTCCTGTTCATCAAAAATTAGGAATGAAGTCCACAAAAAAATTGAATTAAATTTTTTGTGACTTAAAGGTACAAGAAGCTCTGTTTTCAGTTGAGTACTGCACACCCTCAAGTAAGATAACATGCACTAGAATTTGTCAGTGGAAATCTTTTTCATAAAATCCTGTCCCCAAGTAAGACACACACCGCACTCTAGCAACTGTTAAACCATAATATTTCAAATATAAGGACACCCAAAATTAAATATAGACATGAATCAAACATGTATGATTCAACTAACTTTCAATTATTTCCTGTAAAAATATGATTTTCTGTTAGATTTGATTCAAAATTTTGCATCAGAATCAAGAATAATGTACTTCTAAACTTCTAAAACTTTTTGAAAAATGTATACCCAACTATGTGTGTACCAAGTTTTTTCCCTTTCCAGAATAATTATTTTTACTTGATTTGTTCAGTCAATATAAAAGTTTACCATCACACAATTTTTAATTTTTCTATGCAAATTGCAAAAGTGTCCATATTTTGAGACATTGTCTGCATCCTGGGGCAGATTTTTTAAAAAGTGTCCCTGAGTCAAATTGTCCCTATATCAGAGTCCCACTAATGTGGTTGCCTCCAGACCAGTATTCCCAACCCATGGTCTGCAGACCTCCAACAGTGTGCAGATATTTTTTGCTGGTCTGCTGGAAATTTCAGCATCATGCATTTATCTAAAGTAGCAACAAAGTCAATTATCTAAAATTCTAGAAAGACAATGGCAGTTGGAAGTATTTGATGAAAAACAAAATTTGACTTTTCTTTCAACAACACTTCCAGACAAATTTACACCTGATGAAATACATTATTTTAATTTCTAATATTGAGAAACCTTTTATCAAGTCCACCTTCCTAATGTTTTGATGACATTCAGCTATATAGCCGCTTCATTTATGCTCAACTTAATTTTTGAAAGAAAAAAAAACAGAGTTTAAATGCCTGCCAGGAAGTCTTTCAAGCAGAACTTCTTTGAGTTTGCAAAAATGTTATGAAACCTTGAAGGTCAGCAGAACATTTTTTGGGAATTTATTGGTCCACAAAAAGTTGTATGGGAATTTGCTGGTCTCTGGGCCAAAAAAAAAGAGGTTAGGGAACACTGCTCGATACGGGCAAGCCATTGCAGAAGAGTTGTCATAGTACTGTATCTGTTCCGGACAGGGAGTAGAGATCCAACTGCTACACCAGCCACGAATTCCGTCCTCGTTTGCATGATGCATTGCCCCATCAGCCATCACGAGTCTTCCCAATGCGCTCGCGTTCCTGTTTCAGCATGAGAGCTTCCGCCCATCGCATTTCTTCAACTTGATTACGCTACTTGTTCGGAATTCATTGCTGCTTGTCATGGGTGCGGAAGGAAGGAAGGATAAGAGTGGTAGGAAAGAATGCTATCTTCCGCCGAAAAACCTACAAAATGAGTGTTTCCCTTTGTTACCCGAACGGCTTAGAACCGTTGCTTCCACGCACGCCGCCTTTTTCCACATACGCACGAGAATTCGTTTCACCGACTCGACTTTTCGAGCAGGCGAATTTCGGGGATTGCTTCTGGTTTCATGGAAATTCGCAATGGGATTTTATGTGGTAGCTTTTGAGCTATGCCTCGCACGCGAATCTACACCACATAATGCAGAATAAGGGTCCTTTTTTATTTTTGAGAGGAGGAATATTGTTGAACCACTGTGGGACCCCGACGTACGGAAGATTCGACTAGCTCAGGGACACTGAAAATTCGTAAAATTTGCACCGACATCGCGATATATTTCTTGAGATACAGACGTTTTTTTTAAAATCTCGAAAGAACCTCTTCATAATTTTGATATCTCTTGAATAAATTAAAATATTCAAATTCACATAAGTTGAGAATAATTTTTCATGCAAGATTACTCCAATTTTTAATAAAAAGAACAGGCTTATTTCGCGCTTTTCTCCCCGGAATTTTTCCATCATCTATGCACAGAATAGCTAGACTTGTTCATTGCTTCTTCAGCTCCTTCCAATGCCAAAAGATCAGATTATGCGTGGTTTTCTTCCGAGCAGTTATTTTCCAAACTCGAGAAAAGCATGCTTGTTCAAATTTTTTTTTGAACTCTCCGCATAATTTTTGATACAACTAAAAACCAATTACGTACGTTTCCATGGAATCTATGGAAATAAGTGATTTGAATTATTCACCCTCCATCACATCAACATCTCGGGTGGACCCACTGTACAGTATTTCTTCTCATTCTTCATGAAAACAATTTCGGTTTGAACGAACGGGAAGTTTTGCGCCGTCACTTCATTGGTAACCTTCGACGGTTTTCTTTTTATTTTTCAGTGATTTTCGAATCATGGATCGATGAGTCAAAATAAATTATTCCGTTGTGTCTACGCATTCTTGTAACGGAAGCAGGTGCTCAAAATGTTCCTTCATTAAGGAGAGACGTGACAGTACAGTATTTGATTAAATCAGGTCTCTTAAATTTGCTGATGCAGCTTAGTATATTCTATCGAATTTTCAATGTTGTTGTCGGGAAATTAAGTCTTCGCAGCCACCGTAGAATCCTCACACTTGGACCACGTGAGGTGTTTCTCACTTTTGAACAACATCCCAGATTCAGAAAGAAAAAACAGACGAAAAGACACCCGTTGTCAATTATTCTACTCGATGTCTTTTCTGCTCTTGAGACACTTATCTCAATTTTTTTTCAAGGAGCAAAAGCGTTGAGAATCGATTGAAGCGACCCCCCTTCAAAATAAGAAATAACGGATATTCAACTGGGAAGAGCTTTATAGGCATTAAACATTATTATCCAACCGATCAATTCTTAAGAAAAGGCGCATCTTTGATGTCAAGAATGTTCGGTTCAATCCACTTTTCTTTTTTATTTTATTTCAAATTTTCTTCCTTCTCTTCTCAGAGCAAAACATATTAATCATCGTTTAACTTCAATTAAGGTTAAGGGGTTGACATTCATCATCCATCATATTTTGTATCACATCGATTTCAGGGATCGAAAATCAGTTGGAGAATATTAATGGGATTTAAATGACAGAATCTGTTTTGTCGTAGTTTCTCCTAGGTAAGATGTTGGGTTTCCATCATTTCCAACAAGTATGAACCGACTCATTAATCAGGAGATGGAGATTGGATTCTCGCGAGGGCCCGGAAGATAAAATTGAGATACTGTACTTGCCTTGAAAGAGAGGAACCGTTGGTAAAAGGAAAGAGAAGTGTTCCTTTCAAGAATCCCACGGAGAAAAGGCAGGAAGTTGATCCGGGTTCACGGGTGTTACGAGCTCGGTGGGTGGGATTGCTTTTCCCGCCCGCGAAAGGAAAAAAGACGAAATAGATCCTCGATTCCGTTGCGTCATTGTTCTTCTTCGGCGAGAAAAGTTGCGGGTCGACTCTTGAACATACTGAACCCATCAGGTACCCCCATAATTTGTTTATTGAACCTCGACAGTCAAGTGGGACGTGAACATTTTCGATGACACCGTGTTCCAACCGTACCCGAGGACCCAGGCTGAGGCCGAGAGTCAGGGTTTCACCCAAATCGGATCCGGAACCTGCGAGGAGGGATTCGCTGGGCACAGGTACGCGCTCAACGGGGATTACTCAGTCATCGTCGTCTACGATGTCAATGGGTACATCGCTGGAATTCAGAACGCCGTGAGTACGCTTTTGTGCCCCTCATTCGGAACCAAATGGGTTACACTATTCAGTAACGCGATTTATCATGCATTGTACAGTCAAACCTCTTCAAGTCGAAGATCAGAGGCATACCAAAGATAATTCAACTTATGGTATTTTCGAGTCAGGGAAAGAAGCATTTTCGAATAAAAAATTACATGAAGATTAAATTGGTGATCTTCTGGACATTATAGAAGGCCTGTATAAATTTGTTACAGGGGATAGTCTTCAAGTGGGGAAGTTTACATCCCCAACCTTTTCGGGTCTTGGGACTGGCAAATTTCCATAACATTTTCTGCAGACCAGGGAAGTTCCATAAAATCTTTTCAGACTTGAAAAAGTTTTCTGTGAAAGACTAATATTTAAAATATTTCTGCTTTTTTCAAAAATCAAGAACCAATGAAGCACCTATATACAGTTGTAGAATGTCTGATGAAAATTTTAAAATAATTTATTTCAGCAGGTGAAACTTTTTCTGAAGTGTTATCAAGAGAAAGCCAACTTGTTATTTTTTCATCTGATTATTTCAACTCCCATTTTCTTTGCAACATTTCACATAAAGATAGCAGACCTCATTGCTACTTCAGTTAATTTATTATGCTGCAGAAAATTTCCCATAGACTGGCAAACAACTTCTGAGGACCAGTGCTGGTCTGAAAACCACAGGTTGGGGGAACAGTGGTCAATACCCGTGTTCCCCAACCTTTTTGGGCCTGTGGACTGGCAAAGATAAAAAATTTTTTTACAGACACAGAAAAGTTTTGCTTGAAAGACTTCAATGCAGGCATTTAAAAAGTTTCTGATGTTTTCAAAATTAAGTTACAAAGCAATTAAGGAGCTATGTTGGAGTATCTTCAAAAATTAGAAAGGTGGGCTTGAAGAAAGGTTTCTCAGAATGAAATGTAAAAATAATTGATCTCATCAGGTGTACATTTCTCCAAAGTGTTATCAGGAGATAAGCCAACAGTTATTTTTCATGAGATACTTTTAATGGCCATTGGTTAGCCAAAATTTCAGATAAAGATATTATAATGTCCTTTGTTGCCACTTTTGATTAATTTATTATGCTGGAGAAAATTGCCAGTTACGTCTGTGGACCAGCACCAGTCCGATAGAATTCAACCAGGGGTTAAATAAAATTTTCATATATTCTGAAAGTTTTTGACTCAGGGAGGTTTGCGTTAGGAAGTTCCAACAAAATGAGACCATGTGCAGTAGTCTGCCAATTTTCGATTATTGCAACAGAATCAATGCGCTGAAAAAAATCCAAATGAACATCATGGATTGGGCCCATCCCAAAAATATCGTTGCGTTACCCGGCACGCGCTTGGACCTTGACCTACCATTCAAAATTGTAAAACCTGCGATGTGTCTCAAAAAAGGCTAAACAAAACGCTCTCGTTGTACTGCTGGCGTCACCTATGTGATAATTCCACAACAATTCGAGAAGCACGAGCTGAAAACCGATGCGGTTAACGGTCATAATAGAGGCGCTCTCAAGTGATGGTCAATTATCTGTTCTCTGAATCTCGGTCGTCCTTCTGGAAATTATCCTACTTGTCTGATAAATTCCGAAGATTGCGATCAAAGGTTATAAAAAAAAATGAGAACTACGAAAAAGTCGAGAACAGGGTGATTCACGAGTCTCTCCCGTGATTCAACAGAAATTCGCACTTATTATCTTTTGTACTAAAATATTTCTCGAACGCAGGGAACTTCCCTTTCGGAAAATTCTACATTGAAACACTTCGCACATTCGAGGTAATTGCGCAGGGTTTTTTTTTCAGCGGTCTTCGATCATGTTTGATTAGGTAATAATCCTAAATTAATCACGTGTCACCAGAGCATGCAGAGAATTCGTGGTGACTGCAATAATGAATTATCACAGAACTTTCAGAGGGTATTTTCGCGTGCCCTGTAATTAGACCAGGTCGAGTATTTCAGGTATTTATATTTTTATGGAATGTTTGGACAGGTTCCAAAACTTTTTTCAAGAATTTGCGACATTTCAGCGGGGTTCATGTCGGTAATTTTCCAGAATTAAATTTCGTTCTGAAGATTTTGTGAACAGAACATTGCTTGACTTGGAAATCATTCAATTCAACTTTTCAATTACTTTCAAAATGCCGTCAAACCTCTTCAAGTCTAACTTCAAGGTTACATCAAAAATTTGGAGTTAGAGAAAACCGAAATTTCTTCTGTGGTACAGAACAAAAGTACTGTACTGTATTACAGGAAATTTTAATTGGTGATATTCTGGACCTAAAATGCTTTTTGAATGAGAGTTCACAGGATGCTGAAGTGGTACCCAACCAAAAGCGGTACTTTCCTGTTATCTCTGTGCCTACTTTCCTGTTATTCCTTTCCTGTACCTTCCCTCTGACCAATTTAACCTGACCTAACCTAACTTCACCTATCTGCCTCCTAAAGTCAGTTTCTGCTTTCTTTGGGTATCTGCTGAAACTGGTTTTTGGGAGGCGGTTAGGTCAGGTTATGTTAATTGAAAGAGATTTGTAAATAGCATAACCTGACGTAACCTAACTTTACCTAACCACCTCCCAAAATCAGTTTCAGCAGAATGTGGAAAAATAAAAATTCACAGTTTCTGGTAGGTAGTCCTGATTATGAACTTGTCCTAAAGATTTGCCTGGATGGTAGTGCAGTCTAGGAATGAGGTACAGAGATAACAGGAAAGTACCCCAAAAGCCCCCCTAGGTCAAAGAATCCTTGCCAAAATCCCACCCCCATTTTTTGAAAATACTGCAGTGACAGTTTCATAAACCATATTTTTTTAAATAGGTTAATGACAGGTTTTAAATCTCCTTATGGATGGGGGGGGGGGGGGGCTTTTGGATGACAATCGCAGAAGTTGGAGGCACAGGTGCATTTGCCCAATTAGTCTTTCACTTCTTTTCAAAACGCATTAAGTTATATTTTTATTGTCATTTCTCTCCTGCGTTAATAAAAAAAAATATGCAGAAGGACTACAGAAAATTTGAGCTTCGGAGGTTTGAATGGGAAACCCTTTGAGTTAGGTTCATGTTTTCAATGCATTCATTCTTCGGGAGTTCAAAGAGAAGTTCGAGTTATTCAAGTTATGCAACTGTACAGTACTTTTACTTTAATAGTGTACTGTCCAGTACATCTTAAAGAGGAAAATACTGCAATTCCCTTTTCTTCGCCCATGGGTCCGGAAGAATTGAGGGGTTCTCTTTTGAAACAATTTGAGCCTTCAAATTCGTTAATCGTAAAAGCAGTAATTTACAAAGATAGGCAAAACAAATTGGCGATTAAATTTGACGGGAGCCGACTGAAACCATCCCCACTACGGTAATTATACTCAGTTTTACAATCGGCGTTTTCTTCTAAACAATCGCTAGCATTTTTCGTGAGGATGAACTGCACAGGTCACTTATTGATTTCGAGGAAAATTAACCTTTCCGACGTTATCGCAGAAACGGGGAAATAATTAATGTCAATCGAAAACGGGACGGAAAATATTTTGCCGTTATCTACTCGTCTAATGCGCTTCGGTTCGATGAATGACCTTCGATTCCCCGGTTCGAAAACTTGCGATAACCCCGAATATTCCAGAGACGATGTCTTGCTGATACAATTTGTAATTGCTTCTTCAGAAAACAATGCGAATTTCCTCCACTTTTTCGGAGAATACTCGACGGCGTCCCTTCATACGAATACTGAACGAGCATTCAGCTTCAAGGTCATTCTTTCAAGAATAAAGATGGCCTGATCTATTTTATTTTCCCCCTTCTCTGTTCATGCCATTGTTTTCTTGTTATCCGAAATTCTATATGATTACACAACAATTAACGCCAAGTATTCCGAGATGGATTTAAAAAAAAACTCCTGGTTCCTAATCTTTGAGAAATGAGAGCGCCGAATATTTCAACTTGAACGCAGATGTAAGAACACTTCCGTGAACCAACTAATCGATGCAAACTTGGGGATAATTTTTCACAAAAAAATCTTGTTCGTTTTTTCTCAAATGAGCACTACTTTGTAAAGCTCTTTGTAACGGATTGCTTCTCAGCATGAGCAAATGTTTCTTTGTCGAAAACAATTGAAGTTGGACTCTCTGTAAAGTGATCTTGGCCAGGTACATTTTCTCTGTACAGTATACAGTGGCCCCCGCATAACAGACCTCCAGTGTAAGGGATTTTTGCCAAACAGACCAGCTCTGCAGGCAGTTTTTCCTCCCACCCAACAGACAAAATTCACCAAACAGACTTCTTTTGGTTTAAAATTAGTGTTGAAAATTAAAATTTTTAAATTTTTATATAATTGATTTCGTGTAAGGGATTTTTCGTCCAACAGACTCGCCCGTTGCACGAATCAAGTCCATTAGATGGGGGTTGACTGTGCTGTGCAATGAATGCTTTCTCTGGTCCCATATGCTACTCTTCCCGTATTATACGGGTTTCTAAACGAAATTTTCTCTACGAAGAATTGATTTATTGGTTCCTCGGATTTCGTTTTAGAGAGAGCCCGTCCAGGTGTAGTATACAGTACATATTTTCTGGCAAAAAACATAATCTGCAGTCTCCGTTTAAATTTCTCGTGCAACTAAGCCAAGGAAAAGCATGAGTTGGTTTTCAGACTTTCAATCCAATGACAAAGCACCGACCGAAAACTTGGAATTCGAAACAAAATTTCGGATTGCAGTCCGCCCACAAAATTCACGAGTAGTCATGAAATGAGTACTTTAATATAATTTCATAAACATGACTGACCGGCTATTCGATGATCTTCCAAAAAAGCATTGGTTTTTCTCGACTATGGACACCACTATGCAAAACCCTTCCTAAAGGATCGCTTTTCATTTTCTGTGTCCAGAACAATTGAAGTATGTAATACACATGCCCTCAGCGTTCTTTTTTTTTTTTAGCTCTTCTGTCAGAAATTAATCTGCAATCTTTGTTTGAATTTCTCGTGAAAATCAACCAAGCGAATGTTGCAGTTGGCTTTCAAACTTCCATTCCTAGGATGAAGCACCGACCGAAACGCTGCAAATTCGTGATTCGAAACGAAATCGCAGATCGCAGTCAGTCCAGAAAATTCACGAGGAGTCGATAACTGAGGGAAAATATTTCACAAACATAAATGAAAGATAATTCGATGATCTTCGGAATCCGAACACGAACAGCGAGTGGATCCATCACCGGATGGAAACCTCGCCGAGTCCGGATCTTTCGCAGTTTCAGGCTCATGAAGCCATGAATTACTGCGTTCCGCGAATTCCGCCACAAGTTTTTACGGAACCATTTCCGGGGATGGAAAGTTGCTGGCATTCTTTCTAGCTGGTCACACAGCAGCACATGTTCATCCTGGGCCCACGAAAACCCGCGATCGCGTCATTTCCGGTTACACGGGGTCATTTCTGATGCCAGAACAGTCAAGCATATCTCAGGACACCCTCAGCAAGAATATTAACTGTCCATGAAATTAAAAAAGAAAATCATAGTATTTCAAAAAATCCAAGTGCAGTATAGAGCAGCCCACATTTTTTAAAATAAAGCGTAGCCTTCTTTGTTTGAGCATTTTGGAAACTTTTGCTCAATTCAACTTTCCTACCTTCAAGCCAGAGGTACCCAATCAAAATTAGACTTGTGAAGTTTTTGATATGGAGAAGCTCTTTCTTGAAGAAAATGGAGACATATACAGTATCTATTTTGGTTGGTAAAATATCTGCAAGCCTACATGTTCAAGCTGAAATGAGACAATGTTGATGAAAATAGTTAAGTATTCCTGGAAGATGATAATACAGTATGGATTTTGTGAAGGATTTTTCCTCTTTTTTCAAATTAACCATGTCTAGAAAAAGAGATGAGGTAGGATGGAAATAATTCAAACTAGCTCTTCAACCTGCATAATTGCCTGCGCGAAGGAACCGTTTTGCACCTGCGATCTTGTGGATACCCATTGACCAAAAATTGGCCAGTACTCCACTTTCTCAATCGCACTTTTTCAGAAATTGCTGTTTTTAAGTGAAGTTTACTTGACAGTCACAAAATAAGTTCAAGGACAAGGTTCTGCATGCATTTGAAACATCATTTTGCTAAACTAAATGACAACCATTGCTGATTTTAACACAACAAGATAGCAAGATAACACAGATCTCAAGCACAATGAGGCATACAGCAATTAAGCTGCCAACAAGCTGCAAGTGTGATTCTTTGTGCAATAGGTCCTTGCCAAATTTTGCGCAAACTGTTGTGGCTGATGGAGAACCTTTCAAGTCAAGGCATCTTGGTCTGGTGTATAAGTTTGGTGGCAGGCGTAGCCAAATTTTTCATAAAGGATATTCTGCATACTTGTTCATAAGGAATGGCTCTAAAAGTTTATGGAAAAACTTTTTTATTTTAGCTCAAGAAGTCGTTAATTTTAGGAATAACTAAATGATGCAATGCAATCCGAAGCGTATAAATTGATTACTGTACAGTTCAGTGGGTTCCCAACAAGGGGACAATTCAACTAGGGACACTTAGAAGAAGGGAAAAAATATGCCTGGACAGCTGGACTTTGTCTTGAGATGTGGACACTTTTCAAAATTTTATAAAAACGGTTTATTTCATGAACTTTTATATTTCGTGAACATATTGAGCTACTAATAAATATAAATGTTTTGAATTTTAAGTCAAAGTAGGATTTTATAGAAACTTAAGTACCGGTTTTTGTCTGTTGAAAACACGACTGAAAAGTCACAAATGGTAGTACACACGTGTAATACTGGTCTGTTGTTCTTTGAGCTCCTTCTGGGGCAAAAGATTGGATTCTACTGCATAGTTTTCTTCTGCACAGTTGTTTTCAGCATGCTGAAGGAACAAAAAAAAATTATTCACTTCTTCGGACTTCATTCCTAATTTTCGATGAACATTAGAACCAATTCAATGCGTTCCCACACTGAAGTACAGCATATGGGAAAAAGTGATCTGATGTACGGACAAGGTCCAATTGCCAATTACTGGTGTCCCACAGGACTGTACGTGAACCGAATATTCCGCATTGCTCAGGTTTTGGGTATTTCCTGCAGATAAGTCAAGCGGATGCTGAGGCCAACTCAGGAGGGTTCCCCTTCGAGGCTCAGCCGGCTTTCCGTCCCGACAACATCGACGGTGTCGATTACTGGGTTCTAACTGCCTACTTCGTCGACCCCGGTGAGTCCTGATTTCTTTCACGAGTGCCGGAACTGGTCTCGTGATCCGATCAGAAAGCCGTCAGCCGCAAGGCGAAAAGAAAAAAGAAGACTTGGATGATGAAGACTCTTCCTCACCTGTTTTCTCATCATTTCGTTCAGGGAAGTAGAAAATTCCGTGGGGCGATTTCGGCTTGAAATCAAAGGCCGGAGGAATTCGGGTGTTTCTTTCAGAACGTCAGATTTTTGAAGATGCACGGTTTTAATCACTCGAAAGTGCTCTTTAATCTTCAATCTTCAGCAATAAAAGCCTTCCTCACTGAAAACCAACTACATTTTAAAAATTAAAAAGAATTACATGAAACTGAAATCAGCGATATTCTGGGCCTTCAATTGCTTCCTGAATGAGCTGACAGGTGCTGAACTCAAAGGCCAGGGTGAATTTGTCAAGTTAGTCTTTCACTTCACATTAAAAGTTATCCAGTTGCATTTTTCTTGCTTTCCGTTTCCCATGTAAACAAAATAATAGCCAACATGTCTATAAAAATTGGGGCTATGGTTTGAGGGGGAAAAGCCTTCAAGTTAAGGAGGTTTTTAATTCACAGCTTCCAAGGAAATACAGACAGGGACTGTGACAAATTCAACATGAGGAGGTTTCCAAATCAGGGAGGTTTGAGTTATTCAATACAGTTGAGTTATCATGTTTAGTGCTTTGAGATCGTCGATTCGTGCTTTAGAAAGAGTTCTACAGGTCTTGGTTGAACCATACCTGCTGTTTTCTTCCCTCTGTAACTTAGTTAAAGTCTTTCTGTTGGACTAAGATTTCCTTTTCCATCAATACGTGCTGTTTTCTTCCCTCTGTTGTCCTGAGTTACCTTTCTAACAGCTAGCAGTTTTGTGAACAACATTTCGAGAGTCTCAATCATACGACAGTACCGCAATACGTCGATAAACCCCGCGTTTCTGCGATGAGTCGTACCACATCAAGTCACTAGATGTCACTCGATGATCGAAAGATCCCGATTCGCATGACAATGGTTTGAATGACCTGCATATTATGTACTCAAAGATGGTAACTGTTTCTTGTAGAATGTAGAAACATATATCTAGTTCAGAAATTGGGGCGGGAAAATATTTGCAAGTCTACATGCCCGAGATGAACTGAGATCATGTTGATGAAACTAGTGAAGTACTGTATTTGTGGAAGATGATAATATGGATTTGTGAAGGATTTTTTCTTTTTCAAATCAACCATGTCTAGAAAAGAAGATGAGGTAGGATGGAAATAATTTCCACGTTTCGGCGATAAGTCGTACCAGATCAAATCACTAGCTGTCACTCGATGATCGAAAGATCCCGATTCGCATGACAATCGTTCGAATGACCTGCATATTATGTACTCAAAGATGGTAACTGGATTTATGGGGACTTATTGCAGCTCAAGTTTGCGTCGGAAGAACGTCCGAAGAGTTCGATGAATTCGGCACAGGAACCGGACTCTTCATCGTAACCGGACCCGGCGCCATGGATTACGACGCAATTCCCTCCAAGCAGGAAGATGCGGAGCTCTCGGAATGGGTCTATGGACGTTGCTTCGTCTCCATGGGTGAGTGGACCATAGTTGGCACCCAGCAATGGCTCTTTGGGGCACCACGGTGCCCCAAAGCTGTCATCGCACCAGACACTTTCAAGTACGCCCGGGAACGGCGCCTGCCAAAAACGCCAGCATCATCTGGTCTGGATTAGTTCAGACAGAAGGTGCTGTTGGTTGAGATTGTTCAGGGTTTATTCCGCGATACACGAATACTGCAAAATTTTTAGTTGAGTAACACGCACCTTCGCCTTCTCAAAAATCGTTGAGAAAAAATTCAACAAGATTATGCATCGGTAAAAGGTTTTGATCGACATTTTTTTGGTGCTCAATGTCATCTTTCTCAGAGCTAATTTATTTTTAAACCGCAGACGCCCCAATCAATGGTAAAAAAAAGGACTAGCAGAAAAAAATGTCCCTTGGAGCCAAGTTGACGTGGTTCTGAAGTCACANAATCATACGACAGTACCGCAATACGTCGATAAACCCCGCGTTTCTGCGATGAGTCGTACCACATCAAGTCACTAGATGTCACTCGATGATCGAAAGATCCCGATTCGCATGACAATGGTTTGAATGAGCTGCATATTATGTACTCAAAGATGGTAACTGTTTCTTGTAGAATGTAGAAACATATATCTAGTTCAGAAATTGGGGCGGGAAAATATTTGCAAGTCTACATGCCCGAGATGAAATGAGATCATGTTGATGAAACTAGTGAAGTACTGTATTTTTGGAAGATGATAATATGTATTTGTGAAGGATTTTTTCTTTTTTAATTCAACCATGTCTAAAAAAGAAGATTAGGTAGGATGGAAATAATTTCCACGTTTCTGCGATAAGTCGTACCAGATCAAATCACTAGCTGTCACTCGATGGTCGGAAGATCCCGATTCGCATGACAATCTTTCGAATGACCTGCATATTATGTACTCAAAGATGGTAACTGGATTCATGGGGACTTATTGCAGCTCAAGTTTGCGTCGGAAGAACGTCCGAAGAGTTCGATGAATTCGGCACAGGAACCGGACTCTTCATCGTAACCGGACCCGGCGCCATGGATTACGACGCAATTCCCTCCAAGCAGGAAGATGCGGAGCTCTCGGAATGGGTCTATGGACGTTGCTTCGTCTCCATGGGTGAGTGGACCATAGTTGGCACCCAGCAATGGCTCTTTGGGGCACCACGGTGCCCCAAAGCTGTCATCGCACCAGACACTTTCAAGTACGCCCGGGAACGGCGCCTGCCAAAAACGCCAGCATCATCTGGTCTGGATTAGTTCAGACAGAAGGTGCTGTTGGTTGAGATTGTTCAGGGTTTATTC
Source organism: Notodromas monacha (assembly GCA_905338405.1). Taxonomy (NCBI): domain Eukaryota; kingdom Metazoa; phylum Arthropoda; class Ostracoda; order Podocopida; family Cyprididae; genus Notodromas; species Notodromas monacha. The sequence continues at coordinate 68,720 of CAJPEX010001057.1, forward strand.
CGCGATACACGAATACTGCAAAATTTTTAGTTGAGTAACACGCACCTTCGCCTTCTCAAAAATCGTTGAGAAAAAATTCAACAAGATTATGCATCGGTAAAAGGTTTTGATCGACATTTTTTTGGTGCTCAATGTCATCTTTCTCAGAGCTAATTTATTTTTAAACCGCAGACGCCCCAATCAATGGTAAAAAAAAGGACTAGCAGAAAAAAATGTCCCTTGGAGCCAAGTTGACGTGGTTCTGAAGTCACACAGTCAACTCTTATAGTTTTTCGATTAAAGTACAGCACTGTATTGGAATTTTGGCCACTGAAAACTGGGATGCTGCATCACGTGAATTTCAATGTCAAGGATGCAGATGCACATCTCACAAAGGACTGTGGAGTATTTCTGTAAATAAAGTATTGTACAGTCTGCTAGAATTAATCTCATTACTATAAATGTGTGGATCCTCTGGATGACTAAATCCAACTGACCTGAACAAAAT